>OOFE01050232.1:0-11722 GCA_900323365.1 Monocentris japonica
TCTCACCCAATTAAACTAAACTAAACTAAACTAAACTAACTTAAAACTGTAGCAGCCACTATAACTGCCTTTTAATTTTCAAATCCAGTAAAATAGAGTATATTATATACTATATAAATATACTGAAAAATGTACACACATACAAAAAAAAGAGATTGTTTACCAGTATATGCCTTTAAACCTGCAAATGGCTGAAAAAAAAACCTGTTTGAAGCCTGAATCACCGCACTCTGCTATGTAGGTGGCAATTGCAGACCAATTACGTATTTATTTGTTGCTTATTATGGGGTAGATGTATCTAGATTGCTTTGATCGAAAGCTCGTCAATAAACATGACAATTGCACGGGCCTCTGTGTGCAGAAGCTGTCTCTTTTCTCTTTGCACTTTATTGTACCTCTACCACCTCAGCACAATCTGGCTTCAGATAGAGTCTGCATCGCGCACATGCTAAGAAACATTGACATCCAAAACTAACTTTTGTCATTAAAATTGAATGTTCTCATAACCAAACTCTCCCTTCTAGGTAAAAGCAATTTTTTTTCTTTGTCTTTGTGTTCACTTCTCTAGTACAAATCACTAAAGGCTTTGCGGGAGATTTATTCTCCAAGCAATCAAGTGTTTCCGCGTGCCTTTTTAAAGTGTAACTTTAAAAAAAACGGTTGAGAGCCACTTTCACCTCTTGTTGAATAAATTCAGGTATTGACAAAGAGTCTTCGAGTCATGAATTACTTGAGTATATCTATTAACACAAAGAGCTGTGTGCTCAGGAGAGATGTACACACATGGTATGGTGTGCAGATCTCTGCCAGGAAGGCATCTGGACAGAGATTATAAAGCTGGGAGGACAAGGGGGGTAGTTTCTAAAACATCTACAAGGTTAGTCTATTCGATAGTTGAAAACAAAGAGTGTGAAAGTCTCAAGGGTGCACGGCGGTGTCTGATACTATCATGGGACTGACACCTCTCCCACCTCCCGGATAGGCCTGTGACCTATGTACGCATAGCAACACTTGGGGAAAAGGAGCCACCCTATTCAAGGTACAGACAAAGTTGACATTTACCAATTACTCATTTCAGTGAGATTTGCCATTCAAGTTAAGGCGTGAAAAGGAAAAAAAATAAAAAATAAAAAAAAAGCAGCCCACACACGCCCACACACCTGCTGCCACTGCATGAAAACAGCTCACAGATCTCTTCCGATGTGGATAATGCATCACTCGCTTTTGCTTTGCTTCCATTTGTCAGGTATTATACTGAGGCAGCACCAGGCAACCAAGATACTGGGATTCGTTTCTTCTGCGTTCTTTGATTTTTTTATATAACGTAATTGTGCCCGTTTGCAATTAATGACAGAAAAAGCCTGGTGAATTTTGGGGGTAAATGACGATGCACCGTGTCACGTCAAGTTGCGTGTGCGGGTAAATAAAAATACCAAAGGCAGAGACTGATTTAGGCGCTATAATAAGGTGTATCGCACCTCCCACAGAGTGTTCTCACCCACTTTGTGCCTGAGTCAGACAAATATGAGGCTTTTTTTTTCCTGTGGCTTTTAACAAAAAAACTGACCGTCATTTCCAGATATTTTAACCCTGGTGTAGTATGAGCGATTTAATGCACACGCAGGCTTGTAACCTATAGTAGGCGGCGGTGTGCGCGTTTCCTGGCGGGACTTGAAAGTAAAGGAAATTGACATTTGGATATACTTCAGTGCCTTAGTCGGATTCGGTGCACATGTGCTCGCAAAGTCATGAGTTTTGATCATGGTTGCCATTTGTATCAAATGTTATGTCTTCTATCTCTTCTCTCTCTATAGCTCTCTCTCTCCCCTGCTTTTGAGTCATAAAGCACCTTGGAAATAATCTTAAAAAAAAAGGCTGTTTGTGTGCGTACCTCGAGAGAACAGCCATTTGTTAGAGATGCCGTATGCAGCCATGCATCCCGAAGGGACAGTTTTATGGTGCCGTTAATGTTTGTGTGCCTACCTTGATGGGTGGCTGTTTGTATACATGGTGCGAGCACTGTAGAAACATAAGTCTGCCTCCGTAGCAACAAAATATATACTTCTGCATAGGTGGTGTACATGGAAATAGACATTTTCCCAGTGCCGCTTGGAAGTGAAGAATGTGGATGTTTGCCGATATGTGGCTGGTAAGGGCATGGTGGCCCGCTGTGCATTTGGCCTGCTTTTTCTGTGAGCGTGTGTACCTTGATAGCGGAGGTGGCTATCTGGAGGTGGTGCAGTCTCCTTAGGGTGCTCTCTCGGTCGGTGAAGTAGGAGGCGGCGAGCTGGTGGAGCAACTCCAGCGAGACCACCGAGCTGTTGCTGTTGCCCTCGGACTTCTTGCTGAGCTTCTGCTTGTCTAGGAAAATGGTCAGGGACTCCTCGCCTGCGGAAAAGTGAGTCGATCACTGAGTCAATCAATGAGACAATCTATGACTCTATCTGTCTGTCTGTCTGTCTGTCTGTCAACAGACAACCACCCAACTGACAATTCTCTGAGTCACTGAGTCACTCAGTAACTAATTCAATTAATCAATTAGTGTGACTCAGTGACTCAATCAATTCATACTGAAGACACACACACACACACACACACACACACACTAAACTTTATTTCCCACTGATTTATTTCTACACTGTACTTCATGCGCCGAGGCAACCCCTAATTTTGAGTACCCCTCTGAGTCTCATTTAATAAAGTATTGAATCTTCCCCCGTAATGCGGTTACGGGAGGAGAAAACAGGGTACCTGGGTCATTTCAATCCGAGCGCTTCGCCGTGCCAGAGCAACAGGCTGGTAGTATCATCCTTGGAAGAACTGAAGTAACGCTCTTCGTTTTTTTTTTTTTTTTTGCATAACGTTTGCAGTTTTTTTGGCAGGCCTCACAGCATCTCACTGCGGTTTGTGGTCTGTCTGTCCTTGTTATCCGTCGCGCGGATAATGTATCACTCGCGTTCGTCGGGAAATCACAGAGCCGTACGAGCCAAGGGGGATCAAGGTAATAGGGTGTTGCGTCCGTATTTGTTATCTGGGTATTTTTCCGTGTCCGTTAATGAAGTCTTAAAGCACGTGGCTCCCTGCAATTATCAATGAGGAGAATTGGAAAAGTCTGAACGGTGATTTTTCAAGTGAGCGACAATTCACAACATCGTGTCAATTTAAGCGCGTAGGGGAATGAAAATACACCGAGGGAAGACAAGTGCTACATTGAGGTAAATTGTGACACCCGCAGTGTATTCTAGGCTCACGTTTTGAGTAAATCAGAAAGAAATGAGATTTTTCCAGCGCTTTTGGCAAAGCAGAGCATCATTTCCGGATATTTTAATCACAGTAAGTGACTTCAACCCAAACACACACACACACACACAGTAGAGTTGTAGCGTAGTTACAGCACTGCCAGCAAGAGAAAGACAAAGAGAGACATTAGCTGGGTTTCCATTTCAATTTTTTTTTTTGCAAATGATGATGTACAAAATTAGAGAAGATGAATGAAAATGGCAAAATGAGATAAAATTACCCCAATGTAGCTTTTATGCTCGCTTAAAGCGTGAAATATGGTCAACATTAAAGAGCAAAAAGACCTTTGTGTGACACTAATCAGTTCTTGAAGGGTTTTCTTGTTGTTTTTTAGCCTATTTATCCATTTCAACCTAGCTGATGGAAACGCACCTAATTCACATTTCTGGGTTTTTTTTTAAAGTTTGCCTAAAAAAATTGGCGTGAAAAGAGAGGGGAAAAAACAGAGTGGCACGCAGGAGAAAAAGAGAAAAAGAGAGCTGGAATGTGTGCATCGCTCTCTGCCAGTCTCAACAGTATGCAGACTATTGGCTCAGCCCATTTAGTTGAGGCTGTTAATTGCCTATAGAGTCTAACTATCGCTCTGCCACTGTATTCATCTCCTCCCACGCCGACGCTCCGGTTCATGCATTCCAGCGTTAAGTGGCGTCAAAAACGAGGGCAGTCTGTGGCTGCGAACCTAGCGTGGGGACGAAAATATCCGAGTGATTGTTCGGAAGGGAGACAGATCCGCGGCCCCGCTTGTTTATGAAGGGAACAGGAAAATGGGATTTTTCTCTTCCGTCTGGAACAGTGTGTCGAAAATACTACATGAAGATAGAGGGGCCGAGGCAACGGGCAACTTCAGCAGCAGTTCATAATACTTTTGCTCCTTATGTTCCCCATAAGTTATGATTAAGGGTGTTTGGTGTTAAAAACTCTTATATCTGGGCTACCATATGAAGACCGGGAACAGCAGTGTTTCAGGGTCTTGAGGTCAGCGCTCTGAATGCAACACTAGTCTTGTTTTGTGGAGCGAGCAGGATCGATACCGCTGGCGATTCTGTTTTGTGAGTTACTCCTCTGACTGCTCTCCTCCGAGATCGAGGGTAAAAAGAAATTCAATAAAGAAGGACTACGCTAAGAAACGGGTCAATGTAATCCCTCTTCTCGTGTGCTGTTGATCAAAGGGAAGGATTATAGCATAAAAAAAAAAAAGTTGAAAGCTACAGGTATGAGGTATTGTTGTTGCAGTCAAATAACAAAACAAATAACAAAATGATGAAAAATAGAGTCATGAAATCAAGTCATAGAGGTTTCAATTTAATGAAGATTCATTTTCAATTAAGTTTTCGATTAAGAAGGAAATTGAAAAACGCAAAGCTGGAATTGCAATTTTTTTCACGTGACGTTTTTCCTTACCGGTCACAAAAAACAGGAAGCCTCTATTGTACCAAGTTGCAGAGATCAGAGAATACCACCCACTAACACGCAATAACTCAAAAAAGCGCCGAGACCTAAGGCTCCCCTATTCTTGGTGCATCCTGACACTTTATAACCCCAGAATAAAAGGAGAGTCATACACGGTGCCCTTTCCTTACCTCCCAGGGTAGCAGAAGCCAGGAAGTGGGTCCCATACTTCTTGATGAGGTTTTCGTTGATTTGCTGCAGGGTCGGCCGTCGCCCCAGTAACCGCAGGTTGCGTAGGAACTCCGGCGCTAGGGGCAACGGGGCTTTGAGGAATTCTCTCTTCTCTGTAGCCAGACTGTTCACCTTCCAGTGGCTGAACTCTCTGAAATGATGACACATAAACAGGTGAATACACACACGGTTTAACTCCCCGCAATGAAGCATAGATAGATATATGAACACACACAGAAAAACAGACAGAAAGGGTAAAACAGTGAGCCTGAGAAAAGGAGAGCTTAAAGGCGCTAGGTATACGTCAATATATCACTGTCAAATTAAATGTTATACCTTGGTATAAGAACAGTAAACAAATGAGACCATGGTGGAGATGACTGGTAGCCTCTAGCTCACATCAGTAGTATTGTTAGTGCTGGTTATCTCAAAATGAATACATTTCCCATAAACCCTGTTGCCATTGCAAGAAACTCTGAAAGCTTTAGCTCCGTTAGCGGTGGAAAAACAGCGCCCTCTTCCTGCTTTGTGCCATAAAGCAACCAAACAGATTTGCTAAACTTCTCAGCAATACTTAATACTTTACAGTAATTCTACTAATATCTCAAAATGAAAATGATTTATTGGCGTTAAAATGCTACCCGTGGTACTTTTAAGTCATTTCTCTTTGACTGTTCACCCCCCACATAACCAAACTCTCTGCAATAAGAACTAGGGTTCGACCTAAATGTCGAGTATGTTAGAATCAATTCAGGTTCAGGGCTTCCCACAGACAACCGGCATAGCATCGATCATACAACAAATATGCAATCAAACAAACTGCATTACATCCATCGTTGGAGCTGAGCAACATTCAAAAGGGAAATGCACACACACAGAGAGAGAGAGAGAGAGACCTCATTTCAGTTCAAGTGGTCAACAGTACACAGTGACTTTGGAAATGCATCCATTTCAAGTGGCTGGTGATCATTTTGTCCGTTCAGTCCTACCCAAGACGATGCAAATATCAGCAGCAAAAGCACAGCTCCACCTCTACTGCATGAATTTGCCGGCAAAAGAAAGAAACAAGAGGCGTTGAACATTATCGTATTATGAGAACAAAACACTAGCAGTGACACTCTGTTTTCCCATGGGTACGCACCAACACACACACACACATGCACAGAGGGAGGTCCATATACCGTATCAGTGTCTCTGTTTCCCACTGGCACATCTTGCCGTGCCTTTCTGTGGTCAACAGTTTGCTATTACCGGCAACACTATACTGTAATTATGGTGTTGGCAGCATTGTGACTATAGCAGCCATACAATAGGGTAATTACCTGAATAACATAGACAGTAAATACGCACAGGGTCATTCAAATGTCACCAGTGTAAAGACCGCATTGGACTGTGATTCGTCTTTATTCACTGCATCGCATGCTCGTCTTAGAAGGAGAGATTTGGAACCGCGTAACGTGTCTTCCTCAAAAGGCGTGGCCCCCGGAGTATACCTTCCAACCAGAGCTTCATCGGGCGTTCACTCTCACGTGATGCACCAGTTGATGTCTCTATGTTGGCCACGTTCCCGGTACAATTTGTATAAGCTGTGATTAACTCTGGCTACATTGTTCTTTCACAAAAATAGGATAAATTCGAGGGAAAATAGGACCTTGTATGCTACAAAGGTGAGAAGACTGCAGAATTGAGTACAGTGCCTGAAAAACATTGCATTCGGAGCTGCAAGCCTCTCAAAATGTATATAAATAGGTTAAAAGGTCAAGAAGAGTCGGAACAGCTTTTACATCCTCATCCTTGGTTCTCTGCAGCATGTAGTCATCATTCAATCCTATCAACGCAATATTCTTTATCATAAAATGCAAGTTTATCTAAAAAAAAAAAGTTAGTTTTCTACGTATATCACCATACATCACTTTATTGTGGCGGCCCACGCAAACAAATTGACAAAGAACCCGACGCCATGTGAATTTCACCCACGTTGGCACAAATTAGACACCTTTACGTCTAAATGTCCTCCGCGATGGCACTTTGTTTGGCGATGCAGACGCCCCGCAAAATTAGCAGCAGCATAATCCAGGACGGGATCCAAACCTTTGATGTGTGAAACCGCGTGAGCTAACGCAGGATCATTTCAACCCAGTGCCAGTTGAAATCACCGCTTGATAAATTAAGCACATGAATGACATAAAGATTGTCGAAGCACAGCGGTTCTAACCGTAACTGTCTACGACAAGCGATATGCCTCTTCAGAATGTGACAGACTTCTGAATAGCTTCTGAAAAACCCCTCTCCTGCAACATCGGTAATTATCTTGAAATTCTCCAGCAGCGTCTATCCCCCCCATCTTTATTCTCTCTGTCTTTCCCTTCTGCCTCCGTGGTGAAAGGAAGCTTTGCTTTACCCAGACAAAATAATGTGATCCTTTCTCCCCTTTTCACTGCTTGAGCATCCAAGCCCCGCTATAGAACCCGTTCTCTCCTTGATCTTTCGCGGGGCCCTGCGCTGACCTTGTTTCATGATTACCGCTAAAACGCAAACACTTCGCCTGCTCATTTTTCAAGTTGTCACCTTTCACATTACACCCACTTTTCCTAGCATCTTCCACATTGTGTATACTATTTTCTACACACATTCTGAGGATGCCCATAGTCCTGACAGCTGTAGCACGTAACTGGTGCACCTCATGCAGTAACTGGCACAGACAAAAATGAGGACCACCGACTCACTTTCCTGTTTTCCTCCATTAGAGATACCCTTGAAATGAGTCCAAGTTGGCCTTTTATTTGATATCAGATATTGGCCACTCATGCCATCCACTGCTGATATGATGACCAAAACAGATGCTGCTAATCCTGAAAAGAATTTCATTAATATGGCATTCAATTTCTGTGTCATATGATAGTCTCAATGCTGTTTCAGAGACTTTTCCACCCTGACAAGAATATATTTCAGGAAGCAAACACTGAATACTTGTACAGTTTTTGCAAAAAAAGTTGTATTTACAGATATTGAATATTGGCACAAAATGTTGACTATTCACAACTTCAGTCTAAAAGGTATTTCAGCATCTTTGTCAGTCTACCTTGAGAAAACCCTTTTCTGTGGAGGTTTAGAATGA
The DNA here is from genome assembly GCA_900323365.1 of Monocentris japonica. Lineage (NCBI taxonomy): Eukaryota > Metazoa > Chordata > Actinopteri > Trachichthyiformes > Monocentridae > Monocentris > Monocentris japonica. The sequence goes on from OOFE01050232.1 coordinate 8,039, forward strand.
ATTCACAGCAGGGGGTATTTTCAGTGTATTACATTTAAGTGGAAAGCACAGAGCGTTCACAATTTTCAATACCTACTCCCTCTGTCGTTTAGGGACTCAAGTGATGATGACAATACCACTTTATGTTATTTTCACTGGCTCAACATCTCCAATTTCATCCCACACCAACTGCCCTAATTCACTCACAGAAAAATTCCAGAACTTATTGGCCCAAATCACAAGATTCACCTTTACTCCTCATATACAATATGGCCAAAAGTCAATGGACACCTGACCATCACACCTATATGAGTTGGACCCCCCTTTGCGGCTACAACAGCCGGCACTCTTCTGGGAAGGCTTTCCACAAGCTTTTGGAGTGTGTCTGTGGGAATTTGTGCCCATTCAGCCAAAAGAGCATTTGTGAGGTCAGGCAGTGATGTTGGACGAGAAGGCCTGGCTCGCAATCAGTGTTCTAATTCCTCCCAAGGTGTTCAATGGGGTTGAGGTCAGGGCTCTGTGCAGGCCAATCATGTTCCTCCACAACAAACTTGTCTAACCATGTCTTTATGGACCTCGCTTTGTGCACAGTCATGCTGGAACAGCAAAGGGCCTTCCCTAAACTGTTGCCACTAACTTGAAAGCGCCCAATTGACTAAAATGTCTTCATATCCTGTAGCATTAAGATTACCCTTCACTGGAACTAAGGGGCGAAGCCCAAACCCTGAAAAACAGCCCCAGACCATTATCCCTCCTCCACCAAACTTCACAGTAGGCACTATGCATTCTGGTAGGTAGCGTTCTCCTGGCATCTGCCAAACCCAGATTCGTCCATCAGACTGCCAGATAGTGAAGCGTGATTCATCACTTCAAAGAACATGTTTCCACTGCCCCAGAGTCCAGTTGTGGCATGCTTTACACCACTCCAGCCGACGCTTTGGCATTGCGCATGGTGATGTGAGGCTTGCGTGCCGCTGCTCGACCATGGAAACCCATTTCATGAAGCTCCCGACACACAGTTGTTGTGCTGATGTTGCTTCCAGAGGCAGTTTGGAACTCTGTAGTGAGTGATGCAACACTTCGTGACTGAGCTGTTGTTGCTCCTAGGTGCTTCCACTTCACAATAATAGCTCTTACAGTTGACCGGGGCACATCTAGTCGGGCAGAAATTTCACAAACTGACTTGTGGCAAAGGTGGCATCCTATGACAGTGCCACGTTTAAAGTCACTGAGCTCTTTACCACCCATTCTAAATGTTTGTCTATGGAGATTTCATGGCTATGTGCCGGATTTTATGCACCTGTTAACAATGGGTGTGGCTGAAACACCTGAACTCAATAGTTAGTAGGGGTATCCACTGACATTTGGCAATATAGTGTAGCTATATTTTTGTGAGATACTGCTCTTTGTATTTTATCGGTGCAAACCAGAAAGTAAAGCAATGAGAGTGCATTTTGCAAGATAACATTTGCAACTTTTAGCACAAGAAAATGACCAGAAAGTTGTTTTGAATACATTTTTGTGCATGCATTTATGCTACTTCCAGGAGCAGTTATATGACAAATATCCTAATTCAAAGGTCACTCTCATTTGGATGCAGCAAAACAATTACTGGCCATCATATGCATCAAAAAGTATTAGTCTTAGCTTAGTATTTAATCCACGTTGTGCAAGAATTCAAAGGATGCTGGCCATTAGTTCTACTGATTTAGACTGATGTGTTTTCTGGGCCTCTCTACAGTGGCTGAGCATGGGAAGGGTAGCTGACGGCGATGGAGTGAAAAGAAAAGAATCGCAGTGCATCATTTACTTTTCTCCTCGCTTCGCTCTCTAAGAGTTAACGGTGAGAGTGTTGGCTGACTATTTGGCTAATGATGATAGATGGTGTTAATTAAAAGGTTTTAGCACAGCGCTGATTGCACCTGCAGCTCTTGGTTTTGCTGAACTGGAGGGATTTTTTATATATATATATATAAGCCAAAAAACTCTCTACCTACGCAGAAATTTTCCCTTGGATGTACTTCCTGGCAGCGCATTGGAATATAACACCTGGATATTATTAGCTGTCGGGTAGAGAGAGTGTAACAGACGCCTCACATCACCAAACACCAAACACTTCACATCACCGCAGCACCGAAGAGTGGGAATTTGTGGGAATTCTTATCCACTGGTCAAATCTGTAGCAGGAGAGTGGGTGAATATAAATAATTGTATATGTGCATGTGTGTGCGTGTGCTTGTGCGCCTGTGGCGGGCCGGGTAAGGGGGGTGAGAGTGTTGGTGATGTGTGTGGGTGGGGGGTGTTGATGACTATACAGCAATACACCCTTACATTTCACATGAGCTGGTGGATAGATAGATAGATCCCATTGGCAGGTCTGATGTAATGTGATGTTTGTTTCTGGTGTTTTCAGGCAGATGACCACAAATAAACATTGTTCTTTCTTTTCCTTTTTCTATTAATGGCATTGCTGCTTTTTTCTGGAGAGGGCCAAGAAAGATGAGATATGAAGAGAAAGAAAGAGAAAGAGAGACATATTTACAGAGAGACTAAAAGAGAGAAAGTGAAAATAGCACCTTATGCACCTTAGCTCACCACCCCATTGTATACCACAATCCTGAGTTCTTGAAAGAATAGTAGCTACCCAACTAACAGAATATCTCTCCACCAATTGGCTATTTGAACCATTTCACTCTGGTTTTAGGTCATTTCATAGCACTGAGACTGCAATCACAAAGGTGGTAAATGACTTATTGCTTGCTTCGGACTTTGCCTCTTCTTCAGTTCTAGTTGTACTTGATTTGCATCAGAGGCTCTGCACTTTCTTGGTTTAAGTCTTATCTATCAGGTAGAACGCAGTGTTTTGCACAACAAACTTGGCCCATTACTATTCTCTATTAACATGCTACTGTTACAGGTATGAAACGGAGTCACCCATCCACTGTATCATATTTAATATTTTTATTATTTCTGCAAACAGAAGGAAAATGCATGCATGAATTTTCTGTTCACCATGAATACACTGTTTTCTTGATAGCCTTGGTCCAATATATAACTTTCACCAAGAAACACTTTTGCTCCTTACAGTTACCTTATAACTGTTCTTAATAATCAAATAAACACATTTACCTATTACAGTTGTCTTCCAAATATCCTCAATAACCTTCAACAACCAACAATTCCTCAACCATCAGTTACACAAGGGAACTCAAACTAAGTACAAAGGCCTAGGCTATACAGTATCTATAACTGTGGCTACACACATTACTGGTCCTTCAGCATAGGCTATACTCCTATCTAGTGGACAAACAATAACACATGCCCTGGTAGCAATAACAGTTCCTCCTTTTCCCCTACAGGTCTTCAACTCACTTTCCATTTCTTTTCAGGTTTTATGTAATTATGTCAGTATTATCAAACCGACAGGTAAGTATCTCTAGTTCTAAATAACTTACAAGTAGTATTTCTCAAGAACATATGCTCCGTTAACTGTTTTTGACCTTTTCACATTTGCCTTTTCAACAGGCAAATAATTCCTTTCACTTTTCCATCACAGACATAGTCAGCACCTTTATGTTAATGCATTAGCTTCGCTGACTACTGCCTATCAACATTTCCACATTCCCCCAGAATTTTACCAATACAACAACACCTATGGCAACTCACGCATTACCCGCGTATCTCCATAACAGAGGACAGTCGGCT
>OOFE01050233.1:20369-32639 GCA_900323365.1 Monocentris japonica
ATAAAGAAAAGGGAGGACAAGGGGGGGTAGTTTCTAAACAACTACAAGGTCATGCTAACAGTTTAGTCTGAACAATCTGTTCTGTGTGAGAGTGCTTCTGATCAGGAGCATGGGTGAAGGACTTTCTGGTGTCTCTCATGAGGCTGGCCTTTCAGTACAATAACACACAATCCATACATTCATATAGGAACATCTTACAAGATAATACAGCATTCATATAGGAACGTCTGACCTTGGTCACACAAGGCACTTAGACAGTTCATCATGTCACATCAACACTAAAATCTATACAGAGGATACATAAAGTCTTGAAGAGGATACATAAATTCTTCCACAATCCTTGAGATTTTCTCTTCTCTAAATCTCTGTCCACTCTCTCTCTCTCCCCCTCTCTCTCTCGCTTCCCAGAACATAATTAATGCTTTCTCAATCTCAAGGCACTTGATACTGATACTGTAAGCTCCTATTTAGCGTTTCCAATATATCACCTGCTGATATTGATACATGTAATTGTCATTGTGATAATAAGCTTTTATTGATATTTATTGATATCTTGATACGTCGTCTCAATGGTGCCTGAAACCCCTCGACACTCTTTATTATGAGTGATTCCTGATGGCAGCCACATCATAGCTTATTGCAACCAGACGTCCAGACCTATGTGTTTTGCCTCCGTTTTCGACTTCGATATTATATTTCTCACAATTCATTAATATTATTTGCAGTCAGTTATGATTTGACTGTTAACAGCAGGAAATAAATAAGACCACCGCTACAGCTGCGGCAGGTTTGCTGGAGCAGCAAAATACTCTGTTTTACGGTAATTGATGAAGCACCAGCATACAGTATTTCATATCCTGGGCAATTTTCTAATTGGTCGAGGGGTAGCAAGTCAAGGCACAGACCTGCAGCACATTCAGTGAGGGAAAACACTCACTCATCAGAGAGAAAGAAAAAAAGAAGGGGAAAGCAATGTAATGAATTGTGAATGCATTTAAGATATGCAGCATGAACTGAATCTTTGAATTTCTAATGAAAATCAGCTTTTCTGCATACGCCTCAACACATATACGCTGCTGGACTGCCTGCTATGCCTCGCCTTTGTTTCAGCAATGTTGTATTGAGGTTGGCCTTCAGAACCGATCCCGAGTGATAAGGCCTTATGCAGCAATCCCGCTGGAATATGCACAGTCCATTAGAGACACTCTGCGAATGTTATGTACAGCTTGTCATGTACAGTCCACAGAGAGAATGAAGAGAACCTTCTTCATTGGCCTCTTCAAGACAGTGTTGCACAGCGGTATGGGTTGAATATAAATGTATCATGACTTTTCACACCTTACACCAGGCCTATTCAACAGGCGTCCCGTGGGCCAGATCCGGCCCTTTGCAATGTTTCAAACTGCTGGCAATTAATATAATAACGTTAATAATAAAACATAATACAGAACACTGAACAATCAACATATGAAATTCATGCCGTATTTGTCACACAGGATGCACAATTGAGTGACAATGACATGGACAATATTAGAAAGTATGCTGATGTTGTGTAAATGCACAGTAATATAATAAAAAAGAAAGGAGGAGGGGTAGACTGACTGGCCCACCTGTCCCATGTATTATTTCATGTGGCCACTTGCCAACAAAGTTGAATAGCCCTGCCTTACACCATTCTCTTAATTATGGATGATTAAAGTTTCATAACTAGATGTACAGTATATGAACACTATAGCGTGGTGAGCTTTGGCATAGGACAAAATGTCTATCATCAGTCCTCAAATCTCATCTTGGAAATATTGTAATCATATCATCAAAACTCTAACAGGGCAGTGAGGATAACCAGATTGAAATAGTTGGTTTATTTGTTTTGTTTTATCTGTGGGGTCTTGATGGGTCACCTGCTTCAAATTCAAATATTCCACAAGCAAAAAACAAACCTTATTTTTGAGGCCCCTGTAATCCAAAAATCCACCCATACCATTTCAAATCACTACAGGCAGCAGGAATAATGAATCTTTCACCATGTCTACGTCATAAACTTGGAAACGCGCTGGGCCGGGAGGTGCAAGAATAATGAGAGTCAGTCTAAACAGTCTGTCATCATCTATGCCTTTAGAGTGGGCCCTTTACCCGGGCCCCTGCAAAGTATATTGGTAGCATTATAGCACAGCGGTCCTCAATTTATCAATAAAAGAACCAATGTGTCACTCCAGCAAACACATGGCCGGCATTTGCATTAAAGATAACCAGACCTGTCATGTGAATTTTATACTCTGTCTCCTCGGTCTGCTTGTGCTGTCCCTCTTTCTCTCTCTCTTGCCTTTTCTTTTTTCCCCCTTTGGTAACTGAGATGAAAGCTCCTCTTGTGGCCATGTTGATTCCTCACAGACCTTCATGGCCAGAGTCCACTGTATTCAGTATACTTACACTTTTGTTTGAACTCATAGGGAAATATTCTATTCTATTCTATTCTATTCTATAGCCCTGATACCAACACATCTTCTAGTTTCCACTGCTGCCTTTTTCTTTGGGTGGGGGTCTACATCCATATTGTCTGCATCTTACCTTCTACCTTTGCAAGAATACTGTGTTTTCAGGAAGCAGCAACAAAATTTAGCTCCTGATTCAATTGCCAGCAGTCTTCTGAGAATGAAAAACGGTATTAAGATATAGTAAGAAATGCACTGTTGACCGACCAATCCAAAGAGAGTAAACAACAGCTACAGTAGTGAGTACAATATAATCCCTATGCGCAGCCAATCCAGTGGTATGCATTTTGTATATATGTGCCTTCCACTGGATGGCTGTGGCTGCACAATAAAGGCCAGACTACAGCTGTGAGGGAGACAGAGATCCCATCGCCAAATCCAATAAGAAGAGTAGAATTTCATTACAGATGTTCAGCCTGGATATGACGGCTCCATCAATAACCACCCCACATGTGAGAGGCAGAGGGGTGATGATGATGCAGTCAAAGTCGTATGCCATGACAGAATCTATATCGGATTGTTTCGCAGCTCCACTAGCTTGAATCCTCTTCTCCCTCCTTCTCACACTCTCTCCATCCCTCTCTGTTCTTGCTGCTGCCTCTCTCTGTCCGTCTCTCTGTCTTTCACCTTCCCTCTTTCTCTTTACAATAGAAATGACCAGCCTTTCTTCAATGGAGCAAGGAATTACATCTCAAGTGGTCTGGCTCAATAGTGCTGTCCACTCTCCTCTCCAGACAATGAAGATGTTTGCTTAAAAATAAATAAATAAATAACTCTCTCTCTCTCTCTCTCTCTCTCTCTCTCTATCTATCTCTCTGTCTCTCCCTCTCTCTCTCTACTCGTCACTGAAACTAATTTTCAGTCAAGTCTAACAACGTTTTATAAGTCACACCATTCCTGACTTATGCCGCAGCTACAGAGGAAGTTTAACAATGAATTAAAGGGAGAGAAGAATCATCAAAGCAAAAAGAAAGTTTCTTTGTTCATTTTTAATCAATATGCATGTGCTCTCCTTATTCACTATGTGTGCAATATACAGAGCAGAGTATAAGGCCAATAGGGAAAATTGTCCTCATTGGTTCTTTTCCAATAACTAATTTTGCCTCTCGTCACCACTAAAGCTGGTATCTCCTGTTCATAATGGACAATACACTATTCAAAAACCTCTCAGCCATTTTCTTACTTGTCGACTGAATGCTGTAGAGCTCACTAACAATACACTGTGCTCATATAACACTAGCTTGAAGGTCTGTCTGCGATACTTGAGCCCATTAACACAACTTCATTGACCATTGAATAGACAGGAAGGTCCTAGTGGAGCTGTCACCCCACCTAAAATTTTTTACTGTCATAAAAGAGCTGTTTCAGAAACTTTCCACCTTCCAAAAGATTCTGGGCGGTGTAAAGGCTGTGTAACTGTCTGTGCGATTGAATGCAATAATAGAAAGAACTATTTAGCAGGCTACTTTTTCAGACATATCAAACACATTTTAATTTTTCAGACAAACACATTTCAAGGGTTTCAACTTGTTCCTCATGGACATCTAAGTAGTTTTCCAATGTTGCTGTGTTGCTGGAGCTGACCCTCAAAATCCAGACATTTCAGAGTGGAGAGCTAGCTTCAGTACATTTCATCATCCCATTATATCGTGAATCTACTGGAATACCAAAATAAACCTTTATACTCTTCTAGTGGCATGGACAGCTGAAATGTAATATGAAACGCTATTAGAGATTACACTACAATGTATCAAGTTAACTTAGCTTTTTATTATTAAGCTTTTTATTATACAATGTAAAAAGTAAGTCAATTCAAAGAGTCACACCATAGATGTTAAATTATTCCATTAATATTGAGCAAATGTATCTTATCACCCAGGAAATCCTTTGGAGTGCAAACAATGTGCCCTATGGTCCCCACTTTAGTCAGCCCTGGTTTCATTTAACGTGTGTGCAAAATAAATTCAAAGATATCCCATGTTGAAATCACTGTTAAATAAAATTATTACAAGGTCCATGAGTTTCTCCAGTCTGTTTTGGGTTGCAGGTTGGCCTAGTGGTTAGAGAGGCCGACCCATCACCGGAGGGTTGCTGGTTTGATCCCCGGCACCACCAGGAGGGTGTATTCCAGCTGTGAGCTGGTGATTGGAAAAATGGCTAGTATCACAGCTACCTTCATGACAGTATTAATATATCTTATCAATCTATCAGAAAGGATTTCTCACATTTTAGGGCAAACTCCTATTGTGGAACAAATGAAACAAATGACAGAAACATTTGAAGCGTTAGAATAATAACTAATTTCACAAGAATATATTCCTGAAGAAATACTAGACACAACAATGTAAGCACACCATTACTTAGCCTTTATTTGTCAGTTGAGATATCATTTTCCTTCTCTTCTAGGATTTATGTTACTTCATTCAAAGTGCATTACAGTGCTACTCATGCTGTGGCTGGGATTTCACTGCCACTGCTCCAGCATTGGGAGAACAAGCATTCTCCGCTCATATCGCAGCAGTTTACAGCCATTAGTACATCCCGTACATACTCATCAAGAATCAACACATCCAGTCTGTGTATTGAACTTGATGGACAGGGGTTTATTGCATATGATGAAAAGTCCACTTCTGTCAAGGATGAAAGTGATACAATGATACAGTGATACCTACTGCTTCATCGGGGGAATTTGTGTCTGCGAACATACTAATTGGGTATGTGCAATGGTATCTTTTTCTGCTGTCAGCAAGGAGCCCAGTTTCCCCCCGCAAGATGACATAAGCCATTATTAACAACTCATTACAAAAGTTTACGTCAGTTCATGTGGTAATCTCTAAACAAAGACTGTGATGCGCAGCGTGAACTCTAAATCTCTCCTAGATCTCTACTAGACTAACCTCATTAGCCCTTTACCCAGCACGAGGTAAGGGGGGGGGGCAACTGCATCAACCGCAAACTACTCAGGAGAAGAGAAGAAGAACACCACACAAACACAGGTGGGTGAGCGCAGAATGGAATGATGGGACGGCAGTGGGAGCCGTCTGTGATTGGAGCATTCCTAGCCCCAGTAAACCTTTCTTCTCTTGCCGCCATGTGCAGAGTGTTGATAAGAGACATCATCCCACTGACTCATTAATCAAGTGTGAAATGTACAGCTACCTGCCGCTTTCTTATTCCCGTGCCCCCAAAACCCCTCCACTACCCGCCTCCTCCACTCTCCCCTCTTCTACTCTTCTATAGAGAGAAGAAACAAACTGGACTCCACAAGGATTCCTTTTGAAAAAAATATGCTCTCCCAGCAAATTTCCTGTTTCAGGATTTCTCACTCCTTTCCGACCATATCCACATACACACTATTGCACGCCCGCATTCACACATTCACAGAGTGAGACATGCATGAACACACACGTTATTAAACACATGCATGCAAGGACTCGGGAATAAAAGGACTGTCCACAATTCTGCAACTGGTCCATGCTAGGAAGTTCTGGAGTTGAGTACTTTGCCCTTTCAAGCACACATGCGTGCATGTGCACACGTGCACACACACACACACACACACACACACACACACACACACCAATTTCCTACCCATGTCCCTCACAATAGCTTAAATTATGCTCATGCAGAGAGATAACCATATCATCTTGGCTTTGACTCCACTCTGCATCTAACATCTAAACCCGGCTGCCACAGTTCACTTTTCTCTATAGAACCACTTTATTCTGCCTCTTTTCAAAGCTGTCTGGCCGCTGCATTCCTACATTAGTCATATCTGCCATAATATCCTTGGTACATTTCTAAATTGTACTCACTGTTGTGTGGATTCCCCTGCATACATACTCGTAAAGCATATAAGAACTGCTGATCTGCTTTCTTTTTCACCACCAAACTCAGACCCCACTCCAGGAGGAGGAAGACAAGCCAGGGGAGGTTTGAATTTTGATCAGTTTATTTGCATTTTTTACATGTCAAAACTCTTAATTTATCTGCCAGTTTTGATCGCCTTTATAGGAGGCCCACGGCTGGCTATGTAATCATTCACAGTACGTCATTATGTTTTGTGAAAAGTCAGCAACAATCTGACCAAATCAAAGTTTGATTAAGTGGGGAAAAAGTAGACAACATTGTTCTGGTGACAGCTGGGGAAACAGGAGCTGTAAGCCCAGAGTGCTTTCAGCTGTAAATGCTCTGACTAAGCAGACTGTAAAATACAAACAGCAGGGTAGAGGTTCACTCTTATGTAGCAGAACATACTACTAGCCAATAAATGATTGGGTGGTGTCATTCACAATTATGGCACACTGTGAAGGAATGAAGACAGTAGGAGTACTCCATTTGGTTTAGAGTGAATGCTATAAAGATTTTACGCTGTCAAAGGTGTTGAACACGAAATTCCAGTAAGAGATTACTTAAAGAATACAGCCCAGAAACATCACCAGATTCTTGTGATCTTATATCCAGCTACCGATGCTGCAGTCTCTTTGCACTTCACCTTCTCCCTGTGGTAATCCTGCTCTAAATTATTCAGGTACAGTATAGTGGTCTAAGTGTCACAAGTTGACCAAAAATATCATGCTGCTGGTACTGAGTTCAAATATATCACTGTTGCCGTATGAACAGCTCATAACTCCAATTTTGGTTTCCCAGAATAACTTCCAACAAACCCCAGAGAAGGGAGGTGAACTTGTTGCTTTCAATCAAAGGTGGGTGCATGGGCATTTTAATGTAGCCAGCTAGCCAACTAGTGAACATGGGGGCATGTCTGTGATTGTAGCCACACCCATTGCCCAAAATGTCTTGTGACTGCATTGCATTGTGGCCTATTGAGGCTACTGTTAGTGGAGAAATTGATGTCTCTGCCTCTTGCTATGATGGATTTCTTCCTGTATGATTGTTGAACGTCGGTGCAAAATGCTGAGTCTAGAAAGAAGCCCTTGTTCTTTGATTCTGAGGGGCTGACACCAAAACCTGATGTTTACCGTTGATGTTTTAGACATCTGAAAAATTGTTTTGCTATGAAACTCTGTTGTAGCTGTGCTGGAAATATCTCGAAGTGACATCACATTATCTATGTTTGGGCAGCTATCAGTAGGAATAAGAAAGCTACACCACCGAACCACAAATTGGACCCAGAAATGTTTTTTAACAGTTTTAGGGTGGAAAGGGATCAAAGGGAAAGGGATCAAAGTTTGGGTGAACTTGCTACTTGCTTTTTTTTTTACTTGGATTGATTTAGACAACGATTTCTTTCAACCACACATTCCATACATTGAGTAATTTAGACCAGCTTGTGTACCACATCACAACTTTTACAGGGGTACATTATAATGCAAAGAGACTGTAGCATTGCCAGGAAGCGTACCTGAAAAATAGAGACGCTTGCGATTTGTCTGGGTTGTTGAGTTATTCCTGACAACATACACAAACTACTAATGTACTCAATATTTTCTTACTTACTTTTGGCACTTTGAAATGTTGGTAGACGTACCAAATGTGTGATCATTATTTATGATACTGGTGGTGAAAATAGCCTAAAATTGAAGCTGTCTGTACTTTTAACCACAAAGTCATTGTATCATTTGACATCCAACATGATAAAGCACAGAGCAGAGAGCCAAAACATCAAAAAATGTGTCACTGTTCAAATGTGTTTGGAGTTCATTGTGAGAAATGAGAGATTTGAGTGGGTTGTTTTGCATTTCATAATCTCAGAACCCCAGAACAGAGTTTTTGAAATGAAATGAAATGGTCATTCGGGAAATTACCTTTTTTTTTTTTTTACATACTCTTCCAAATGAGAGACCTGGCCATACTGTGTGCAGAGTGCAATCACAGTTACTCTAACAATAACACGTAGGGCAGAGTTTAGATTTTACATCTGTTGAAGCGACAGACAGTAAACTTTCTCCTAAATCTGCCAATAACATAAAGCATGAGGCACCATACTTGATGTGCCGCCAGAAGACATAAACACTTTGGTGGAAATACTGATTGTGTGGTAACATTCATCTGCCTCAAGGAATAAACGTTGCAGGCATTAACGCACTTTCCGAGGAATAGCAAATCTTTCATTTGCAAACATGCCAATGAAAGACAGGAAATTTTCTCAGCACATGAAAGACAGTGTGAGTTTAGTTTTTGAAAAGAAAGGGAAAATATTGTTCTGTAAAATTGGGAACAACAGGACTGGATATTCTCTAGGTCGGGCCACGTACATAAGCAGTCTAGCAAAACCTCCAGTTAATTACACTGTGCAGCATAACGTCAGCTCTCTGAGGGGGCAGAATGAAGTGCTACTTCTCTACTGTACATAAACATACATACGTGCACAGAGAAAATTACTTACACACACTCAGTAAACACACAGCATGATACACGTGACACACGCAGGTTATGGCTTTCCAAGCAATTAGAGCTCGTTTAATTTCATCCCTGTATACATTCTTTGTGATTGTGATCAAACCTTTATAGACAAATATAAATGCACATAATGACGGCTTTCCATTAGTACCAAATCTTTTTTCATACTCAATACAGAGCCATCATTACGTACAGCTAATGTCCAGCCAAGGTACTGTATATAACATTGGGTTGAATGAAAGAAAACAGTTTTGTTTATATACATAAGAGACAGAAATATACACATGTGCAGGTAGACGTATGGCTCACACCCACAATCATCTACAACATCTCAAATGACCGAAGAACCATTAACTGTTAACATCGCCATCTTTAGTTCTTTTTGTCGTCTGCTGAAAAAAAAAAAAGATTACTGTAGCACCCAAATGATAGAGCGGTACGGTAGATTGATTATGGACACGGATACTATATCAACACTTAAAACACTGAGTAGGCTTTACAGTTTAGAGTTTACACTAGTGTTGAAGAGACAGAATGTAATCATCCCCACCCCCAAATTTGTGGTCTGTTCATCCAAGAGAAGATTAAGTCAAGAATCATTTCAAGACAAAAAAAAGTGTGACTGATAGCAGAAATGTCTTTTCTCTCTCGTTCACTCTACCCCTCATTTCCCCCTCATTCCTTCTCTCTACAACAATTTCTTTCCTGTCAATCCTGCCTTCTCTTAATTATATTATTCATTCCCTCCCTCCCCGCTTTCGTGGGGAAAAGTACAAAAGTCCATGACATGATCAGTTTGAGTGCTCCAGGTTTGCCTCTCAGTCAGTGGGAGAATCAGTCCCAGAGATCGGCCTTCTTGGCCTCTCACGCCAGGGGTCCTTTTAAAGCTCCATCACTGTGCATGGTCCTCAATACGCCCTAACAATACATCAAATAAGCAACACATTCACAGTTTTAAAATTTTCCGATGGTATTCTTCCCTCTTCCTCCTTTTGTTTTCCTCCTTCATTAACGCCATTTATGACAACTGCCCAGAGATTCAGCCTTCTTAATATCAGCCCCAGAAATAACACCTTCTGCTTTTGGGATCTGCTTGTGGGTGGATGACCTCTTTTTTTCTTCTCCTGGCGCTTCTATAAGGCATGCTGGGCCAGGACCAGGGCCAAAGCCAGGCCAGGAAGCAGAGCCCAGACATTGGCACACAGACAGGCTGAGTGATCCTCTGGCTGGCCCTGGGGTCTGCTCAGGCCACCGTAGCCACTGCTGGGTTCCACGACAGGCTGGGCAGATAGAGGGATACACAGGGGGAGAGAGATGTATAAAGGTTAGCCATGACTCAGACACTTGTGCTGCTTTCCTGTTCTGGCATTTGATGGAGAGAGTGAGGAGAGACAGGGCAGAGTTAGCGAGCAAGAGAAAAAAGTGAAAGAATGAGTCAGAGAAAGTCAGAGGGAGAGAGAGATTACATGTATCCATGGCAGACCCACTTTGATCTACCAAATGTTTTGATATGTGAAGTATATTTAAAGTCCCTGCTGCTTACTATGCTCTTTGCTTCTTAAACAAGTTGGCAACAAAGAAAAGCTTCTTGTGAGGAGTTGTTCTTTTTTCTCAAACTTGCCAGCAAGTCTTTAAACAGTTTTTAAGCTATCATTACAGAATTTATTTACAAGAAAAACATACAGCGAAGCCAACCGCACGCTACTGTAGCCAATAATAACTGTGGTTTCAATATTTCATAAGACATAGAGCACAGCAAATCCAACAATCCACGCCATGCAGTTGCAAGACCATGTACTGTATGTGTGGCTTGACTTTGTGCAGTGATCGTCAAAACACTGCAATATTTCTTTCTATATACAAGAGAAAACAAACTTTTTGTGGGAACTATGTAGTCCATTGTACTGTTCACATTATGGCAGAGACTAGTGGGAACACATCATTCTCGATATTAAAGTCTATGGCCTGGAGAGTTGCACAGTTATATCCACACTACAATAGCCTTATTATGTGCTTTTCCATAAAATTGTTAGCATTTTGAATACTTTTTCAATTTTCTCTGATTCTTGTAACACAAAGCAAAACCATTTGCCTCCAAGTAACTGTAGTCTCACTCAATTTGCGGAGGCACCATTTTCAGTCCAGCACAGCAATACAGAGGCACATCATAAGGAACATGAAACATTTTCTCCTCCTCCTCCATCATCCCCTTACCTCATCTCCACAAATGTAACCTTTGGAGAGATTGCACTTTGGTCCATTTCCCTGTACACAGAAGAAACATCAAGTCAGATGTTATCTACCAGCACCTCATCTTCCAGCAGAACAAGGCAATACACATAAACTAGGAAATAAATAATGAAATGAGAAAATACTGTTGAATTATATTAAGAGGCCAGGTCATTTTTCCAGATAGAGAGTGAGAGAGAGAGAGAGAAAGAGAGAGAAAGAGTAAAGAGGGTGGGACTTAGGGCCAGAGAGAGACACAGACAGTGGAGGAGGGGGGATCCAAAATGACTTTGGTTATCATGGTACCTGGGCTTGTATTTTCACAGCGTCATTCTATAGAGAAATGGTTAAATGACAGTTGCCAAAAAAGCTATGGGTAGCTTGACAATGCACCAAACACATCCGCGACTAAAAGCCAATTAATTAGCAAGGGCAGTGATGTGTGGCAGCAGCCTGTTGACATGAGTCCAGATCTCTAGCTGCAGCCAATATCCAGACATACACTTTGGCTTGTGTAAAAATACACACACACACACACGCGCAACAAGCACAAACACATGCATACATATGCATACACCGTGACCGAATACAGACAATGTCAAACACACGCTTGCTCACATGCTCACACAAACACATGCACAGACAGAGATAGGAGGGAAAACACAGAAACAAGTATTTATTTGGATGACGAGAAATTATCCCATTTAGCGTTGCGCAGGTAAACTGGACATGTAGACAGTCAGGACTTTCAAATCAAATCAAACCACATTTATTTGTACAGCCCTTAATCACCGTTACAGTCTCTAAGGGCTTCACAGTGCCCAACATGTGAAACAATAAATGGTTAGTACACGACATCCCCCAGCCTTGGACCCTCAACAGAGGACAAGGAAAAACTCCCAAAAAAACCTTTTAGGGAAAAATTGGAAGACACCTCGGGAGGGACTACTCAGAGAGGGATCCCCCTACCAGGACGGTTGGGCGTGCAATAGATGCCGAGTTTGGGCAAGCAGCGTATACACAATGCATAAAAGTTTATTATGGTGGGACATCCAGATCTGATGTGGGGCATCACAGCAAACGGCAGCTCAGTCAGTGTCATCATAGGACTAGGGGACCACGCAGGCACCAACACTGCCCAGATAGGAGAACGCAAATGCCTGCTCAGTCAGCATCGTCCTAGGAG
>OOFE01050235.1:8358-20745 GCA_900323365.1 Monocentris japonica
GGTGCCCACCAACACTGCCGAAGTGCCCTTGAGCAAGGCACTTTAACCCCCAACTGCTCCAGGTGCGCTGTTCAATAGCTGATGCCTGCGCTGTCCTCTGACCTGGAAAATGCATGTGCATGTTTGTGGGGCGATATGTTGTGTGTATATCTAGTCAGGGGTGTGCGAAGAACGAAATTCACTGCATTGCCATCACACAAAGGGATAAACATGAGAGACTTTAATTGTTCTCTTACCTGGCTTTACTTTATTAATCCAGGGAATCTTTGCTAAGCACACCTGTTCTTTCTTTCCCTGTTTCACATTAATTTAATCTCACACATTCTCACCAGTTGTCCAATACATTGACTGAGAAGCTTCACTGCAGCAGCTAAGGGTGCATTGCTCAAAGGCTTCGATGGTAATAGTTATTGAGGGAGGGGAGAGGGTTTTCTCATTCCCTTTCTTCACTAGGCAGTGATTCCACTCTGTCCTATACAAATGTGCACGGCAGAACATGACTATCTGTGTTTTAATTTGCTTTACGTTTATGGCCTCCCTGATGGGCTTACACTCCTGACATCTGACAGTTAAGTGAAGGCATCACAATGCACATTGGCACCACCCAGTGGTGTGGGTTGGTAGCTGCAGGTGCTGGGCAGTAGGTGGTAGGTGTCATGCAGCCAGCGTTGCTCCATAAAGTAAAGGTTAGTGTGAGCAGAGGTCCCCACTGGCCTCCTCCACACTATTGCTCCATCTGCCTAGGGTCTAATTCACATGAAAATCCTCTCAGCCCTTCAAGTCAATAATTCTGCATCACAATGAATGTAAAGGAAAGATACACTAATTAAGATTAAACCCTGCATGGATAACAGACATCTCATGAAAAGTCAAACCCTCTGGTTTGGTCCTGGCTTGGCTCAAAGTCATTCATTTTACAGAAATTCTGGAAGATTCTCCAAAACAAATTGGACATTGTGTTCATCAACAACTGCTTTCTGCAGTCTGTGTTTTTCAGTGGCATTTTACCTGACCTTTGCTAACTGCTCCCCTGTCACTCTTTCTCTCCAGACCATCTCGTCGGCGCCGCTCTGTGGGAGTGGCCAACGCCACTCAGACCCTTCCTCGCTTCCTTACCACACCGCCCAGCCACCCTTTTGCCTCCACCACACCCACCCCTGAAGACAAGGAGGGATCCAAGGTCTCACACACTTATATATTTTATATATATTCTTATTATATTCTCAGTTTGGGTCACTCTTTCAGGGAACTACTTGCTGTTGAAGTTCCCATCCTGAAAATCCTGGAAATTTAAATGTTAGATTTCCAGGTGGGAAACACTGAAACAATGAAAAAATGAATCATGATGGGGTCTGGATAAGAATAAAAGATAAAAGAAAGGTCACAGGCCCTCCTTTCAAAAGCCATTAAACATCACCAGTAGACATTATAAAACACGTCCTCAAAATATTTTTGTTTTTCTCTTACATAAACCTGAAAATTTAAATGAGTCTTTTGAGGTAGAGCACAAGAAATGCCCTGGAAAATGATCTCCTCCAATCAAGAGGGAACCTTGATCACCTAACAACCTTGTGTTTTTATTGGTTAGAATTTGTGTGTTAACTGCTCATTAAATCATTGGTGTCATTGGAGTGAACTGACCTGATCTGCTCAGGTGGAGCTGAAGGTGTTTTCCAAAGAGTCAACAGTCATCTCCAACCTGCACCACTTCACCAGCTACAAGATAGAGATCCTGGCCTGCAACCATCCCACCGACGTCACCCGCTGTAGCATGGCTACCTATGTCAGTGCCCGCACCATGCCCGAGGGTAAGACCAAATGCAAAACTCATAGATACACACATGCATGTGTGCTTGTATACATACACACACAGACCCCCTGTACATCTAGCATTAACATGCATCCTGGGTGATCGGATTGTAATTGAATTACACAAAAATGCATAAAATTCATGTGTAAATGCACCCAAGCAGCTACAGCAAAGCTCACATCACCCAAACCACCTCCAGAGGCAGTCTTGACAAAGTGTAAATACAATGCATCACATTCATTCACATATAGTTAGCATGTAAATGGAAATAAACCTCAGCCTGTGGATCTAACCAGGAAGCTTACAAATCAAATAGGTTGCAGGCAGCTTGGATACTAACAAACTTGGATTTCCAGAACACTCCTGGATGGGGGAGTAGTGAGACAAGATGTTTACTGTCAGTTTTAAAGGATGTAAATATTACGAGAGGAAGCGACATCCATGGCAAAAGAAATGCGATTTCAGTGTGCATTTTAATGCCAGGTGTTAATGTAATGCAGCTACATCATATCTTGACACAGTCCAGACACGAGGTGCATGTTAATGCCTGGTGTAAAGGGGGTCACACACACACACACACAATGCCTACACTGCCTTGATTAAGCGGTTACTCCAGTCTACACACGCACACAAAGTGTTTTTCAATGTGATAATACAATTATATGTATTAAGATGTTTTTTTGTATGGCCCCTGTTGGCCCTGCAGAAAAGGCAGATGACATCCCGGGCCATGTGACCCACGAGATGATCCCCGACGAGCCCAACTCAGTGTTCATTAAGTGGGAGGCGCCTCGCTCCCCCAACGGCCTGATCATCCTCTACGAGCTGTTTTACAGGAAGGTTGGAGACCTGGAGGTTAGTAGCCACCCTCACAGGACTGGAGGGAAGGATGGAGCAAGGAGTGCTGGATTCACTTACTAAGATGGAAGGAGATAGGGAGGAAGAGAGGGAGGGATAGAGGGAAACAGTGAAGAAGGGAGGTGAGCAAAGAGGGGGTGAAAGTGGAAGGAAGGAGAAAGATGAAGGTAGAAGATAGAAGGTAGGAAGAAATGCAAATAGAGAGTGAGGAATGATCTGACTCACACTGAGGGAGGGAGGGAGGCAAGGAAAGGACTGCTGTATACACTCCAAGACCAAGTACCAAGTTCTGCTGTTCCTTATTCAGATAGGAACAAAGGAAATATTTGTTGCTAGCTCCCCATGCTCCCAGTGTGCGTGCTGATGTTTTCTGTGCTGTGTGAGTGTTTGCATGTTGTTGATATTTTTGTGTGTGTGTGACTGAGTGAGAGAGAAAGTGTGTGCGAGTGTGTTGTTGTTTACTTGCTGTGAATGTGTGGATTCATCTCTCATTGATATTCATTGCTGCACTGCCTGACCCTAGGAGCCAGTAGCAGCTCTGTTACCATAGCGACAGAGGCAGGAAGGAAGAGTAGAATGCAGTGGCAGGGATGGACTGGCGTCTCAGATGACACCTCTCTGCACTACCACTTACTTATACACCCTGCAGCTGAAGCAAACTGTTCACTGAACACATGAAGTAAATCAAACAACATTTTAACATCTTTTATCCAAACCTCAGATCGATTGGTCTATTAAATGGCAATTTTGCAAAAAAAAACATTAGCTTGTTAATACAGAGTTTTCATAATTTCTGTGTTCAAAGTTCACACTTGATAGAATGCTTTGTTTTTGCTTTTTTAATACCATTTTGGCTGTTTATTCACCAGCCAAGCGTCCTCTCCCTAATATCAATGCTTGTCACGATTCCACGAGGTGAACATTTCTATCTCCCAAACGACCTTCAGTCTGGTGGATTTTGGGTAAACAAGGTTGTACTGTAGATGCGACTTTCCGTTCTGAAGCTGATTTTGTGTATGCGTTTTTTACAGGTTCACACAGCCTGTGTGTCGCGGCCAGCCTACATCAAGTCAGGTGGCACCAAACTGCGTCTGATGTATCCTGGGAACTACAGCGTGAGGATCCGTGCTACCTCGCTGGCAGGAAATGGCTCTTTTACAGACACCACCTACTTTTTCATGCTTGACAGTAAGGCTGGAGGCTAACTAACATGAATTCACATGTATCTGTGCCATCAGTGAACTGCTTATGTGACATCAGGAAGAGTCTGGCTAGACCACTGTCTTACTCTAACAAGCAATTAATAAGCACATAGCTGTGGTATTTAACAATGTGGAGATCTTCCTTTGCCAACTTGAACTGACCAATGGCTGCTGTGTTTGTTGCAGAGGACACCAGTGTATTGAAGATTGTGATTGGTCCAGTCATCTGCTTCATCCTGCTGCTTTTCGTGGGAGGCGGAGTCTTCATGATCTTCAAGAAGAAGTAAGACATGTGCCTAACGTGCTGCCTGTCTACCCAGCTGGATACATAAGCAGTGCAGATTAGACTGTTGGACATCAAAGAGAGACTGCAATATTCTTTTGAGCTGGAGTGTATAAACTTATAACTTAAGAGGGTGTAAAGTTCTAATACTTTGAGTACAGTTCCTATCTGGAATGTGTGCCAGGACAAATAAACAAGACAGTAACAAGAAGGTCAGGACACGCTGGAGAAGGTTCAGATCTAAATGCAGTATTTCAGACTACTCTGTGACTCTGTTATAGGCAAACGGAGGGCCCCACAGGACCTCTCATCGCCTCCTCAAACCCTGAGTACCTCAGCGCCAACGATGGTAAGAAACCTTTAAGTCAGCTTTATTCAGAAATGCATCTGACCCTGTGTCTCAGTTGGCAGAGCATTACAGTAATATTGCTAGGATTAGAGAGAAGAATCTCACATGTGTGCATTCTCTACATATCTTCAGATGTGAGCTTCTATAAAATCATTTTTACTAGCATAGAAAAGATAGGTAGTGCCTCACAGGGAAGGGTCCAATCTACTAAAATTCTATGTCTGTGCTGTTTGTGTAGTATATGTTCCTGATGAGTGGGAAGTGGCCCGGGAGAAGATCACAGTTCTTCGAGAGCTGGGTCAGGGCTCCTTCGGCATGGTCTATGAGGGCCTGGCCAAGGACATCGTCAAGGGAGAGCCGGATACACGCGTGGCAGTCAAGACAGTCAATGAATCGGCCAGCCTGAGAGAGAGGATTGAGTTCCTCAACGAAGCCTCAGTCATGAAGGCTTTCAGCTGTCACCATGTGGTACGACACTGCCGCCTCGCTAATCTTTTTCGATCTTTTACAGTTCCATTACCAACAATTACTAAAAGGACATTTGAACAGCAGTCCATACCCTTGCCGATCATATTGCAGCTTTAAATCAGTGTGGCTGAAACCAGACTGGACAATTATGACAAGTCATCAGCCAAATGCTGCTTAAATCTTGCTAGTAAGTTTGCCTGCTCTGCAAGCAACTTAGGCATGTCACCATGGTTTTGTACCAGACTTTATTTGATTCTGAGAGTGTCATTATAGCAACATTAGAACCTCAATCAAAACTCACTTGTAGATGCTACTGCAGCTATTTTCAGTGTAACTTTGTTGCTTTGTTAGGGGTCTGTATGTGTGTGACCATGTGTATTTGTGCAGGTGCGTCTGTTGGGTGTGGTGTCCAAGGGTCAGCCTACCCTGGTAGTGATGGAGCTGATGACCCACGGTGACCTGAAGAGCTACCTGCGCTGTCTCAGGCCTGACTCGGAGGTACATGATATTACAATTCCATCTCTGCGCTCACATCTAACTTATTTCTGCACTTTACCTCAACGTAAATAAGTATTGGTTCTTAACTGACCTGCCTGGTTAAGTAAATGTAAGCTGCTCTGCCTAAGCCCTGCCTCAACACACATTGTACAGTTACCTAACAAACTGCCTAAGACGTGAGTGGAGGTGGATGTTGTACATTAAGGAGGCTTTAGTATGAGATTTCCAGACATCACTGACTAACTGTATAACTGTGTGTGTGTGTGTCCTCCAGAACAACCCGTCGGGCCGTCCTCCACCCACGCTGAAGGAGATGATCCAGATGGCTGCAGAGATTGCAGACGGCATGGCCTACCTCAACGCCAAGAAGTTTGTCCACAGAGACCTGGCAGCCAGGAACTGCATGGTGGCAGAGGACAACACCGTCAAGATCGGAGGTACTGTAGCGTTGTGTGTTGTTGTTTTTTGGGTGGGGGGGATATTGCCTGTTTGTTCGAGTTAGTTTTGTGTTTTGGTTGAATTGAACCATGTGCCAGAGTGTGTATTAGCTGATAAACAGAGGCCTCATCCACATAGGCATAGATTTTACTGCGCTTGCATTGAAAAGTGCTGAATTATACTTAGGTGAGTACTTCTATGTACTGTTGCAAAGTCATAACCCTGTATTGAGCAACACTCCCCTCTCTCTCGCGCTTTCTGTTGCTCCCTCGTAGACTTTGGTATGACGCGAGACATCTATGAGACAGACTACTACCGTAAGGGAGGGAAGGGCCTGCTTCCTGTCAGGTGGATGGCTCCAGAGTCTCTGAAGGATGGAGTCTTCACCGCTCATTCTGACTGCTGGTAGGTCATTGCCACTGAGACTGGCTTCACCTGTTGTACAACTCACTGCTGTGTGAGTTCATGATTTCATGGGTCACAATTTGGACTCACAGTACTCTTTCATGTCCAGTGGGACACTGCTGTTTTCTGGCCTTTTGCATCACATTATCTTTTGGTTGCAGCTAGTGTTTAAAACAGTCCAATACACAGAACTAGACCATAGCATAGTACTCACAAACACATCAGTTACACCACATGTTAGCAGAGCAATGCAAAAGCAGCTGTCTGTTGCAATTTTTGTATTCCTGATAACACATCCCTGGTCATGTGAGCACATATATATGTTTGTGTGTGTGTGTGTGTGTCCAGGTCGTTTGGCGTGGTGCTGTGGGAGATCAGTACACTAGCAGAACAGCCCTACCAGGGTTTATCCAACGAGCAGGTTCTGAAGTTTGTCATGGACGGAGGCTACCTGGACCGGCCAGAGAACTGCCCTGAGAGGATGTGAGTAACCACATCTAAACCTTTCATCCAAACACACTCACATGAAACTTCTGCTGCCATGCACACCATCATTAATGTGTGTATAGGGGAGCTGTCATGTGCCTAATCCAACAAAACATCGTTGATGGAAGGTACCCACTTGATAACCCCAATGACATACCAGCTCTCACCCCCTCAGCTCTCTTTACTCTAACATCCAAGCCAGATTCCTACCAAGGTGCTCACCCTACAGTTACATCAGATCCTGTGTATTGGTAAAGGGATATACTTAGTCTTGGGATCTTGATTGATATGCCATTTTCTGGAGGCTTTTATCTAAAGCACCTCACAGTACCATGAGTGCATACACTTTGAGCATGGGTGACCCCTGTGGTAATCAAATCCCTAATGTTTTGTGTTGATTGTTAGTGCAATGCTCTATGCTTAAACCTTTGTCTCCCTTTCTCCCCCGTCCTCTCTCCCTTCGCAGGCACAACCTAATGCAGATGTGCTGGCAGTACAACCCCAAGATGCGGCCGATGTTCCACGAGATCATTGAGATGCTGCGGGAAGACCTGCACCTGTCCTTCCAGGAGGTCTCCTTCTTCTACAGCGAGGAGAACAAAGTCCCTGAGACGGAGGATTTTGACCTGGACCTGGATAACATGGAGAGCATCCCCCTGGACCCCTCCTCCTACTCCCAGAGAGATGAGAGCCTGGGCAGGGACAGCGGGCCCTCTGTGGCTCTCAGGGGGAACTATGAGGAGCATGTGCCCTACACACACATGAACGGTGGCAAGAAAAATGGACGAATCCTATCGTTGCCCAGATCCAGCCCTTCCTAACATTTCCTGTTTCCTAGATGAACTTGTTTAAACTACCCCCTCCTCTCCCATCAAAACCTCCTGCTCCACCTTATTCCCTTCCAGTCCATTGTCTTTATCCTCCTCGTTCCTCTCTCATTTTCTAATTATTTTCATTCTGTTATTCTTGCAGAAGCCCTTCAAAAAAAAATACAGATCTCAGGACTTTTTATTTTCTTCCTCACAGCTGCCAAACACAGGCAAGTGAGGGATGCAAACAAGGTGTAACACTTTTTTAACTTCATCCAAACCACATTGGACTTTCTATTACCATATTACCTATCTATTGTTTTTCACTATTGCCAAGTTTCCGGGACTTATTGTGATGGAAACAGAAAAAAACTGTGAACACTACAAACCTTAGACAACCAGAAGGCTGCTTATGCTCAACCTCTCAAGACTTGTCCCTCCTCTTCTCCCGTACCCTATCAATCTGCATTTCCGTGTTGCTTTTTTTTCCAAGTGAAATCTTTTACTCAGATAGTGGCCTTTTTATACGTGGCCTATAAACAAAGAGAAGTGTCTATCAGCGCTTGTACTTATTTCCTTTGAACAATGACTTAATCAGTTTGGAACTGTTTGGAACGGTGGGATGACTCACGGAGACTTGATCCTAGAACAAACGTCTATTCGTAGAGGATAGTTTTTTGTTTTGTTTTATCTATTTTTGTTTTTTTTGGTTCTGCAGAATTCCAAACTACACACAGATCCATCGGGTGTTTGGTGAATAGTTTTAATTTATTTGCATTTATTTTTTATTCTCTCTCTCTCTATTTTATTCTCTCCGTTTTATTTCTGTGTCCTCACAATATGGCTGAAGGATATTTAAACAGTTAAGAATTGGACAAAAGAGTTCCTCAGACTGACCAATAGCTGCTGCTTTGATATATTTTAGTGGGTATAGAAATATATATAATATATATAGTATATATGGAATATTGGTATTTATGTATCAATATTTTATATATAATATATGAAATATTGATGTTTTTGTATATAGTTCATATTTGTAATATTTTTCATCAGAAGCTTTGCTGGTAAAATGTTTTCGTTTGTCAGTTCTTTCTTTCTGGGTTTTTTTATTTTCTTATTTTTCTAGCCCCAGAAATCACACTAATCTACCGTCAGTGCTCTCTGTGTCTTAGGCCTCTAGCCCCCCTTCTAGTACTCTGTCCAACTGGACGGGCGAGGGAAAAACCCTAGAATATTGTCAACTCACCGCATCGTTTTTTATAAACCTTGTTCCCACTGAGAGCTGTCGTCATTGGGAGGCCACTTTGCAACAAAAAAAAACACAATAACCAAAAAAGCTTTATAAAAGGGGAATGAGGTCTTTCTAGGTCGAAGTGCACCTGGTGTGTGTTTGTCTCTGTGTCTGCTGTTTCTCTGGTCAGATCAAGAGTTGAGGTCTATGTGTGTTGTTATCATATGTTTATGACATTCACGTGATTGTGTTGAATATCTGTAAATCTGTGTTTATTATCAATGAGGTTAGAGAGTGTCAAGAGCTTGTCTTGGCCTAGTGATTGTACTTCCTTATGTTAGCTTAACAGTAATGCTTTTTGTTGGTGCTGCTTGGATTAGACCAGGGTAGGAAATGAACACCAGCCGCCAGCCAAATGCTGGTGAAGTGTACAAAGAAGTTTCCTGCCCTGAGTAGGGGTCAGCTCCTTTTCTATATCACCATTTGGCTGATTTATGATCAGCACTGAAAGCTCTCAGAAGCTAGTTGAAGAGCTGTAGCATTCCCTTCCTAGCTGTCCTGAGAACCGACACAGTACAGAGCCCCAAATTTAGGTTTTGATGAAATTCACATGATGGCCATGCCAATCCCCTCCTGTTCTCATTCAACTAGGTTTGCTCTGAACCCACCACTGCCTTGTCTTCTCCCTCAGTCTCCCAGAGGATCTGTCATTGGCTGTCAGACTCACTGCTCAAAATCAGGCTAGTGGAATTTTCCACATTTTGTGGTCGAGGGCTGGAGAAGGATCCGGAAAGTTCCGACTACATCCAGAGTCCACAGCAGGCAGTTGAGAGAGGGGCTGTTAGTGTGTGTGAGAGAGTGAGAGAGAGTGTGAGTGATTGTTAATCCTGTTATTCTCTCTCCTATCACATGTGGTTAGGCAGTCAGGACACGGTGTACAGCAGCCATTTCACTCAGGTCTGACATTCCAGGATTAAGTTAGAACTGCTAGTTCTCCTTGGCCCCCTGTTTCGCCTGCCTGCTGGCAAACCGAATGCCATCACTACGCCCCAACCGATATGCACACATGAAAGACTTGATATTGTAGTTAGAGATACAGTAGCAGACACATTTTCCGAAACATTCACAGGAGGAAAAATTGGTCATTACATTTTCCAGAAGTCAAATTATCTTTGTTTTACCAATATGTATATCCCTTCAGTCGGGAATCAGAGACATTCCTGTTACCTTCACACTCACAGGCAAGACAAAGATACAGCTTGCAGAAAAGATACAGACATCCTTGTTGCTGACCCCAGATGTTTGTGTGAACTCATGAATTCATTATCACTGTAATTTAGGCTGTCGTTATCTTAAGTCACTAACAGCCCATTCAGAATCTCACAACAGATCCTCCTGGATCTCTATGGATCTCCATAGTAACGCCCTCTTCTCTCACTCTAACCACGTCAGGCTGTGATGGCTAGGATCTGTCGTGGACACAGGAAGGGGCATTCAGGAGACGAGCGAAAGTGAACGCTCTGCTCTGAACACATAGACCAGTGTGGTAGCCAATCTAGCCAATCAGCATTCAGCACTTATAGTATAGCCAAAGTGTTGGCAGCTTTCTGTCAACAATGTAGAACCTACAGAATTGGAGTGGGAGAGAGTGGAGAAGCTGCCTCCATCTTTTACCAGTGCCTTCTCAAACCCAGAGCCACGTCCAGGCTAGTGATATTGGCTATCGTAACACACACAGGCCTCTGTGCTCTCCACATATTATTTCGAGGGACATAGGAGGCATGGAGATGGAAGCTACGTCTACATGTGGAACAATATTCTTTGCTAGGAGAGAAGAGTCTTCAGGGCAGTGTGGCAGTTTTTGTCAGCTTGTTGTCAGCGTAAGGTTTGAATGGTGAGTTCACCCCGTGCTTTAGTGATGACACTGTGGATTGGCCAGAGTCTGTGCTGTTAAACCACCTTGCTCAGAGGCGCCTAAGGTTATGATGTAAGTGCGTACATAGATTTTAGCTAAATATTCTGAAGAGCTGCAATCTCGGGCCTTTGTACTTTGTAAATAATCTGTGACATAGTTTGGGAAAATGAAAGCAGAAAAACAAAAAAAAAAAAGGTATGCCCCTTGTTGGTGTGTACATGACCTTGACAAAAGAAAAATGGTGGACATCTTGTCTTGACCTTTGACGTATGTTTCTTATCTTGTGGTGGTGTACACACACATATGCAATTTCTAATTCAGATGGTGCCCATATCTTTGAAATACCAGATATCTTATTTATTTTATTATGATCATTGTCATTGTATAAGAAGAACCCTGTTAGCTTTTTAATCAAGCATTTTTAAGGTGTTCAGAGTGGAGCGATGTAAAAGCCTAGTTTGTTATTGTACAGGTGGAGTAGCTAGTGACGAGCAGAAGGAGTGCTAGTTAGTTAGTTAGTAATCGTCATCGTCTTTGTGTTTGGCCAGAGTCTACCTCAGTGCATATGGAGGAATCAGTCTAAAGAGCCTAAATTATCCCCATCGGTCACTCAGTATCCCGTCATTTGAAACACATACATCACCAAAACTGCTGAATTCATATTCCTTATGGTGTACTAATTTCCCCACTCTTGGTTTTCATGGTTTCCTACTATCCTCACTCTCCCCGTGTCCCAGTGTGGAAGCTCTCCTACCTTAGGACCACTGCAGTATGTATTATTGGAAAAACAGCCCATAACATCTTGGCCCATTGCTATTTCAAATGCTTTGCTCTGAGAGCTTATCGCCAGTCATTTGTGAAACATCATGGTTTAAGCACAACCTTTCAAGACGTAGTATTATCCCTCTGCTTGGATTTATACCAATAGCACTTAGAAATGTAGTAAATCAGGCAGGGGGTGGCATTATAATGGGTGGTCTATCCTTTTGGAGTGCCACAGTTTTCAAAATGACTCCTGAGAGGCTTCCCCTGGGCGCTGGAAGAAGAAGCATAGCTCTAGTGCGTCTATTGCGTGTTTCCTATCAGACCCTCACTTGGTCCATACCCACCACTTTTCTGGACTGTATGTTATAGTGGCTCTACTGGTTTCTGGGGATGTGACGTTAGCATGATTCAGATTAAGAAGATGGAAGTCTCTTGACTTTTGATGCATATCTGTGATCACCTACATATGGCCAAGGGCAACTAAGCTATGCCCTGAACACTCATGCTTTTTTTAATCACATCTAGAACGACCTGTTCTCTTGTCTCGCAGCACCAATGCAGCCCTCAGCTGATAACTCTCGAAGCAGGATGCCCTATTCCTCTTCTTTATTCTCTCTCTCTCTCCTCAGTCAAAACAGTCAGCATTCAAATCCCAAGGCCTTTCCACGTTTCCTCCAGTCTTTGTCGGTTTGTTTGTTGGTTCGTTTTCTCTGTTCTGATGTTTTCTGATTTTGTTTGTATGTGTATTTTTTTCTACTGTGAATATCAAGAGATATCCTTTATTTTCTGTCAATGCCATGGATTGGGTCTGTTTTGGCTGATCAGGACACTGACGTCTGGGCTGGTCAAAAGTTTTAAAGAGGAGGA
>OOFE01050241.1:0-11658 GCA_900323365.1 Monocentris japonica
GGGGAGCACGGCAACAACTTTGTCATTGAAATGAAGGAGGAGATCCCGACGACAAAAGCGCTTAGCAGGTGGAGAGGGGGCGGCGACCCCCCGCCCCCCTCCCCGGGAGAATCAGTGCATGGGGGTAGGGTGGGTGAGTGGATGCTCAGGGCTGTTAGGCACAACAGAGAAAGTTATTTGCTCTCTCTCTCTCTCTCTTTGTCTCTCTCTCTGGATCTGTCTGTCTCTCTCTCTCTCTCTCCGTCCCATACCACGGAAGGAGCGCTAGGGCATGCGTCGGGGGGTCGTAGAGAGGGATTGCAAAGGCACGCGAGCATCTGCCGCCGTCTCATTATCATGCTGTTAGCTCACACGAGAAGGGAGGGACACGGACTGAGAGAAAGAGGGGAAAGAGGAGTGCTGGGAGCCCCTCCTTCCTACAGAGACTGGCAGTCACCCAAAGGTCGTCTCTGTTGAGAAGATAATCCAATAGTTGTTGTTTTATTGTGACAAAAAAAACGTTTTCGGTCTATTCCTTGGTTTAAACTCTGCCACAATAATACAATTCAACTTTGTGTTCACCAAGGGATTGCAGCAAATGCGTAAAAAACATATACACATTAGGACATAAGACATAGCACAAGACATCAGTCATAAGTCATAAATTAAGAGTAACATCATCCAAGAGCACAGCATTAAAATAAACAGTGGAAAAACCCACAGATTATTACACTGTTATATATCACCGATTTGTGATGTTTAATGCCTCAACCAGCCCCATCTACTTGTACTTTAGTTCCTACATTTCCCAGAATGCCTTTTGAAACATTTTCTGCTATCAAAATTGCAGCTGCAGTAAAAATATCTCAACATGGCGCTGTCTTTGTTTGACCACTTATCCAAGGGAATAAGAAAAATACATAACCAAACAACAAAATGGACTCAGGAAGGCAAGATACACCGCCAATAGCTATTTTCATTGTTGAAGTGTTTTTGAGTGGGGTTTCCTTTAAAACTGGTCTCCTGACTATACTAGAATAAATAAATAAATAAACCAGCAAATTATTGGCACAGGAGATAATGTGCCGCAGCGGTTAGACTTGCCCTTTGGCGGTCTAAACCTTCTGCCAGAGGGCGGAAACTCATATTCCCCATAAAGGGGATGTCTGAGCTGCCTGAGCTTGCCAACTATCTTCACTATATTCTGATGGAGTAACAATGTTGTGCAGACATACTTTGAGTTCTATGGACGTCCGCAACACTTTAATTTACTTAGAAGATAAGCCTGTCCATAACGAAGAAAAACAGGCCTACCTTCCGGTCTACAAATGTGGATGTCAAAGCTAGTCTAGACCAGTTTCTCAACTTCCCAAATGGCAGTGAGATGTAACTGTTGGAATTTTGAGGACTTCATTACCCAGAAATCCTGCGAGATAATGCCAGTAAACTAGTAAATGTTTTGTAGTGAAGAGCCAGCTTTCCCTGGACAGAGGAGACACTTTTGCATTTCACTCTTAAGTTTCTACTCGTTGCTTCCTGTGTGGAGAAGATTTTTTTGGCATTTTTGCATCATAAACCAACTTTATTTCAGGTCTGTACCACATTGATCGCGATGGAAACAGGTCACAGTCAATCTCAGCGTTAACACAATTGCCATGCATGTTTCTAACTCTCACTTCACAGAGATCTATATTCTGTAAGTTGGAGTAAAAGCTGCATGGCGCGCAAATGTAGGTCTAAGCTGAGTGGTTGGATAGACCCCCCCCCACCACCACCACCACCATCACTTTCCCTCCAATGACCTGTACTTGTATCAATTGGCAGGTGAAAGCAAACGGGCTATTCTCATGCTGTAGTGGTCGCTTGTCTTTCTCAGTGGCCCACAGTGGCAGAAAAAGCTTGTTTGCTCTCCTCTCGTCTCTTATCAGCTCTGATTGTTTTGGCTGTGATTGCCGGCCCATCCATAATGCCCATGTGTCCACCTATGGTGCTGCCTTGTTAACTGCCCTCCAGGAGTCCCATTCACATTTCAAGGCTTTGAAGGAGCTTCTTGACTTGGTAACAAGGTCTCTCTCCAAGCCGTATACAAGGCCCTCAGTCGTGTTAGGTATGAGCTGTTGCCTGCTGCCACCATTTACCTTGTTGACTTTCTTGTAGCTTTTGAAAAGGCACATTCAGGTCCTGTTTCGCCTTTAAGAGCCACCATCACAAAGAAAACACTCACAAAGTGTAAAACAGTCCTTGGATGTACAGGGGATGTGTTGTGCAGAAAGAAAACGCTGAACTTACTAACTACAGAGAATATGTAGAGACACATTGGTGCGCCGTCTTTGTTGTCTCGCCTCAGAAATTACAGATTTTCCAACGAGGCTCTTGTCGAAGTCGTTTCACTCATGAAATATTCATGACCTGAAAAAATCAAGAACATCCCGTCGATATGTCTGCACCAAGCAGCGAGGTGTCATCGACCCTGCTCTGTAAATTAGAGCAGCGCTGACAAACACCCAAAAGGTATCCGTCTGCGAGGATTCTGCCGGGCTGCCTTTGTCTGCTACAATGGCTAATTGACTTCTCCGGCACTCCTCAAAAGACACGCAGTAGCCTCACATTTCATGCATGGACAGCGCGGGCTAGTTGTGGGTGATGATCACAGGCAATTATACACCGGGGCCTTCACCTGCATTCACATTCTGACAGAGCCAAGGCCCTCCTCTCTGACGGACACACGTCTGGCATATGCTGTGCCGATACCCGATCACTTGTTTTTCGAAGCCACACAATAGCCTTTCCCGGTCTATGCCCTGTTTTCATTTCTCAGACTAAGAGATTTAGTGTCCAACCAGTTGTGTCAGTGTAACAAACCTCAAAATCTCCCTCTGCTATCCCACCATCATCTCTCCCACCCCACCCGGGTCGCGACCTCTTGTTCTTAGTCTTCAAAGGGGCATTTCTACGGATTCCCTGCCAGGTGCAAAGCGAAGACTCACTTTTTTGCTCATCTATACAGCTCAAACAAAATAGAAAAATGTGTGATCAAACATAGGAAAGGGAAGTGTGACACTCACAAATGGCATTTGCTTTTGCATACAGTACTATGGTACATCGTAAAAAAACTCTGCGTTAACCAGGTTTTGACCACGGGGGCGCTCCTCCTCGGCTGGGCCAGTAAAATCGTAACATCGTTTGGCCACAACTTGGGAGAGAGTCAAGTCATTAGCCTTAGCAACACAATGCTGCCTCTTTCAAACTGTCTGAGAGTTGTGGTTGACACATGCTAGCAGGACAATAGAGGGACCAACAGCAGCCGCTAAGGAGTTTTTCTGTGCTGACCCAAGTGTTGGAAGGGGAGAGGGAGTGAACAAAGCCCTCCTATGTAGCCGGAGTTGAATGTTCACCACGTGCGGGGCCAATGGGTGACATATTTTTCGGAGTGCTCATTCATTAGACCGAAGATTTACTACCCCCAGCCGTCCACCAACCCCCACTCCCTTTCTGTTTGTCTTGGCAGATGTGAGGCAGGCGCTGGGCTTTCTTTTTTTTTGCATGGAAACTCTTATGGATCCCCTGGATCGCCTTTCACAGCAGGCTAGATGCTCCCCCTCTGTTGTGTTTAGGGATTTGGGGTGGCGTGAGGCAAAGCCTGGAATATACTTTTCCTTTCCGCTTTAACCTTTGGTCTAAAATTCCTTCACTAAGTTGCTCTTTTGGGTGTAATTCCTGTTCACTGTTGATATTTCATCAGCTTTGCTGGGGCAATCAACTTGTTATTGAATTGTAAAAGGATTAGTTGATGCACAAATGTAATTCAGAAGCTCTTAATTCATTACAACTTGACGCAATAAGAATCATATTTTAATTTTTTTTACATTAGTACCTTTATATGGCAGTTAGATAAAAGACCAACTAAAATGGGGCCTAGTCATCAGATTTCTTTTTCATTAGGTGCACACATTAGCTACTACCTCACAAGGTTTATAGGCAAACAAATCTCCCAATGAGTACTTGGGTATACCACAGAGCTTTGTTAATAACTGCCTGCTACAGTGCCCCGCCAGATGCCAATGTTCTCGATAGGGTTTCACAAGTAACTAGCGCAGGCAATCCTCATAAAGTGAGCCAACTCCAGTCCTATTAGTTATCACTGCAGGATCTTGTTTTATGGCCTTAATTAAAAGGCCCAGACAGTGAAAACACCAGTTGTGTTTATCACGGTGGCCTTTGGGGAAGGGAGTAGTGGAGGGTGTACTTATTACACGGCCCGTGACCAGGGCAGTCCTAATGATTCTCAGACCTATGCGCTTTATCTAAACACATTCCAGGTTGGGGCCATGGGGGAGGAAACGGCAAGGGCCTCATCTAGTTTCTCAGCCATGAACCTTAAAGGCTTCAGAATTTTAACTGGTTAACGACCTCTGGGTGATCCTCCGTTTTATTTGACCTCCATTGAAAGGAAATTGGGGTCTGCCTTTTTTTGGACTAAGTCAGGAAAATCCAAGAGACGGCTTTAATCAAACACCGTTAACTAGCAGCACGTTGCCACGCTTGGCCAGCTAAGCCATTCCTTGCTTAGAATGTGACAGAGTTCGGCTTGTAGAAACAACCAAGAGCGTGTATTTGTTCGAGTCAGCCCTCAAAATCTGCCAGTTGGTTTGAGGCGGTAAGGGAAATAGACAGGGGAAAAGCACAAATGCACACGGTACAAGTTTTTGGAAGTATAGCAGGGATGAGAGAGCCCCAGAGTGGGGCTGTGGCACTGTGTAAAAATGAAAAGTAAACAAGAGTTTCTGACAGCTAAAGAGTCCCCTGGCGTCTGCGGAGCTCGTGTACAGAGCTCAGCTTCCCAGACAGACCCACTCCCAGCTACTAAGGGAAGTGTACAGGCAGCCACAGGGCATGCCGGCAAGGGCCTGTATGTGTGTGTGTGTGTGTGTGTGTGTGCAAAAACACTGTGTACCGCGTGAAATCGCACGGCTGAAATGTGGGCCAACATCAAGCGAGATGCCGAGGGCCAGCGCCGGTGTGTTGATGAGGAGGGACGCGTTAAAAGCAGCCACTGATTCACATTAAGGGCCACAAACACTTAGCGGCATCCTCCGTGGTGAATCATTCATAAGCAACTTTTCGCATCAGAAAGTGGGGGGAGATGATTTGCATTAGGCAAAGTTGAAATGTCACATGACTGTTATCGACGAGGACTGCCTAGGTTCTTGCTGTGCATGCAGGAGAGAGCTTTGGCATGCATGCTAATAGTTGGGCTAATTGACTTTTAATTTGAATCAGAGGAGAAAAATATCTGCAAAAACACCCTAATGATCTGATTTTGTGCTCTTGCTCTTTCGCTCTCCCCCTCGCATTCTCCCTCTCTATTCATCTCAGCGGGGTTGTTAATGAAAACTTAAGGCTCAAACAAATCCAATACCCCCTAGAGAGAGAGTCTCTGCTGGGGGAAGGCTAGAAAAATAGAGAGAGAGAGAGAGAGCCATTGGAGTGGGGGAGAGAGAGGTGCACCAGAAGCGTAGCTGTGTTTAAGCTAATGAAAGAGCCTCCTAATTACTTAGCCAGTGTCGATTTCCATGAGAAAGCCCCAGTCGTCAGTCACGACACCTTATTCATTAGTCTCGTCTAAAGGACTGTCCCTACATCCCTGTACCCCCCCACCACCTTACGTCTACTCCCTTCACTCTATTCTCTTCTTTCCCCGTTCCCTATTTTCCCTTCACATCATAATAACACATGATATTTTCAGAGTGATTTACAATAAAAGGAGCGACTGCACTTGAACTCCAGTTTATGCTGCATTCACATCACATGGATGAAGACTTTATAACGGCTTCATGGTGCATTCAGGAATTCAGTCCTTATGTCAACTGGTACTAATGTTCATGTAGTTCTTAGCACGACGGTGTGCCAATTCTTTGAGCGGAAATGTCAAAATAAAAGCCAATTGCCAGTTTGCCAACTTTGCACCTTTGTAAGTCGCTTTGGATAAAAGCGTCTGCTAAATGACTGTAATCAATGTAATCAACAGCAACACAGTAGCTAGTATGTTTCCACCAAACTGCCAAATGAATTTTAAGCAAACTTTTGAAATGCCCCAAAAAATAAAAAGCGAATTAGCTGCGTATCTGTTTGGTTGAAGAATTCAAGGTTCAAGAATACATTAGTATTGGCAAATTATTATTGTTGTTTGATGAAAACAAAGAAATTAATCGTGCCTGTGTCATCTTATTTAGAAATTTTGACGTTTCCAATTCGATACACTATATTTCAAATGATATTTGGGCGGAAACACATCTAGTATATCTACAGTTGAATTGCTGATAGCACGGCAGCAGATTGACAAAGCCCGAGGTCTGCACTCTGCACCTGTTCATCTGCTGGTACTTGCAGCGGTCCCCCATCGGCTGTAACCGGACAATGTCACTTTTCCCAATCGGAGCCAATGAATGGCCGCAATGGGATGCAGATGGGCAGGGGCCTAAATCAGGCTGTCTGCCGGTGCTCGGTTGCAGGGACTGCTCAGACCCGCGGCATGCTGCTGCATATCTACAGATGTCCACCACCACTTCTCCCTCTCTCCCTCTCTCTCTCCCACTGAGGGATAAGTGTCAATGTGTCGGGATGTACAGATGCCGATCCGTCATTGTTAGAGGCCAGGCGAGAGCCTATGGTAATAAGCCTTCTCCTCCCCCCAGCCCCCTCCCCCATCAACACATGCGCTGACTTTTTGTTTGGGGGGCTCAGGCCCCATTGTCAGGCCCTGGTGACCCATGACCCCTTGGCCCTTCTTCCACCAGGAACAGCACACACACACACACACACACTTAAACACTGACTCACCCTTTTTTCAGAAGCCACACTTTTCAGACAAAGACACTTGTATGATGACAGCCTGCCTGACTCACGCCCCCCTCCCCTTCTTTCTTTCTTTTTCTTTCTTTCATTCTTTCTTTCTTTCTTTGTGGGAGGCGAACCCCCCTTGCAAGTCATTAGCAGGCAGTATGTGCCGAGCATGAGATTAAGAGAGCCTCTTCCTTTAATTAAAAGTAGAAGAAAGGGGAACGACACAGGGGACAGATAGACATCAGGCAGAGAAAGAAAGAGAGATATCATTAAACCCATTAAACTCCGGGCTTATAGAACAGAATACCTTTCACACAACCTTAACATACCCCGAAATCACTCTGTATCCATCTCTGTGTGATTGCCTGTAAGACGCACACAACCCTGTACCCTTGTTATTAACATTTCAACAGTTTCCTAAGGGAGAGCACACATTACCTTTGTCAATATCGAAGGCAAGAACATTCCTCTTTCCCCGCTCATTATCAAGGGAGGTTTCGATGAAGGATTTTTTAAAGTTGAGCTGTAAGTGTATATTTTTCTTTTTTTTCTTTTTCTTTCTTTTTTCCCCCCTACAGAATAAAGGAATATAACTTCATCTCAGGGTTGGAGGATGTATACGGGGGAGCTCAAGTAGTTTGTATTCCGCTGTGGCCCACCTCATTGACTGGGTTTGAAGACGCCTCGCAAAAGAAACGGGAGGGTGGAAGAAGGGAGCAAGAATCAGAAATGTAAAAAAAAAAAAAAGATGAAAGTAGGGGGACTTATCGGGATGAATATTGATGCAGAGCCTATTTAGAAATCACCCTACTTTCTCTGACATCAAACCGACACGAAAACAATGCTGACCTCCTTTTTACCTTCTCTCAAAGTGAGAGGAAAAAAATCTCTTTTCCAAAACTTGTGTGAGGTTAAGGCGGACTGTGGAGAGTAAAAAGAGCTTGCGGTTGCTAATTGGGTTAAATCGTCAAGTCCAGTCATCTGAAAGCATCATTTCAGAGATGTAATCAGAGCGGTTCCAAATGACTGCAGGCTGAAATTGATTGTTGGAGCAGTGGGGAAAAGTCACTGTGCTTGGAGCAGTTTGTGCTCTAATCTAATCTAATATGGACTTTTCTGAGGTCTTCTGCTTCTAATACAAGTCTTTGCAACCTTAGGAATGGGAGGACATAGTGGATAGGATAGCACAGGATACGATAGGACATGATAGGACAGGACACTTGTGGAAAAGACAATGCAGCACAATAGGACGTAATGGGAAAGGTCACGATGGGACAGGACCCAATAGGACAGACGACTATAGGATAGGACACTATGGGACATTATTGGAGAAGACACTGTAGCACAAGAAACGATAGGATAGGACAGGGCACGATAGGACATGAGAGAATAGGCCGGATACCACAGGACAGGACACAACAGCACAGCACAATAAGACGTGATTGGACACAACGTGATGGGATAGGACACGAAAGGGCAGGACACAATAGGACAGGACATGACGCAGTAGAATAAGATAGGACATGATGGGACAGGACACAATAGGACATGATGGGACAGGACACGATAGGACATGAAAGGACATGAAAGGGACAGGACACTTTAGGACACACCCACACAGACACACACTGAAAAACAAATGCATAACTGAAGTTAAGAGAGGAAACCACTCTCTCTCTCTCACACACACGCATACACATTTGTCCATGAGTATGAAAATCTACCACATCATATGCTCCACACCCAACCACATCAGACACACACACACACACCACATCACACCAGAGAAAAACATGCAGTGGGTAACTGAATGAAAAAGGAAAGAAGAGAGAGTGAAAGAGAGAGAGAAGAGAGGACATGAAGTGAAGAGCTCTGACTGGTAGCGTTCACTCAATACAGCTTTTTGAAGGCTGATACCGAGATCGGCAATAGCTTCCTGCGAGCCAAAACCTGTCTAGAGCCCAAAATTGTTCATCATGCATTCATTCATTCTCATGATAAATTGCTGAATACTGGACAATTAAGTGAGAAATCTCCAGCATCAGATTCAGTGTGGGCCCATCAAATTTAGGCATTCATGTTAAGAGTAACACCAATTGTTTTCAATGGCCAAACTTGATGCGCCTGCACTGAACTCTGGAGCCACAGTGCAAAAGGAAAACGATAAGATAAAGCAATTTTTCCATAAGTTGATATACTTTAGAATTATCTGGTTTGTAAAATTTTATTATATT
This sequence comes from Monocentris japonica, assembly GCA_900323365.1. Taxonomy (NCBI): domain Eukaryota; kingdom Metazoa; phylum Chordata; class Actinopteri; order Trachichthyiformes; family Monocentridae; genus Monocentris; species Monocentris japonica. Next base: position 9,057 of record OOFE01050241.1, read on the forward strand.
ACATTACATTACAGTCATTTAGCAGACGCTTCTATCCAAAGCGACTTACAATAAGTGCATTCAACGTAGGTAGGCACGAGAACTACTAGTGCATCTCCTCCCCAAACAAGCATCTAGTAGCATAACCAGTGCTAAAGTAAAACTGCAATAGTAAAAATGCAATAATATATATATATTATATATATTTTATGAGCAGACAAACAGATTATATACCAGGTTATTGAGTTTACGTCACGATAATGACGCACCTGCAAAGTTGCATCCATTGCATTTGACCCTAAATGCTACTCGTGTCATTCTACGGTCGCATGAATATTGTAAGGACACTGAGGCCCTGACATTTGCACTATTTGTACAATTATTTGTGGTTGCTTGTACTTTACTGTTGCACCTACTGTAAATCACATTGGAAAACAGTCAGCTGCATGTAAAATACATGTAAAATGCGGGGTTGGACTGATACTGGGTTTTGAAAGTTGATACTGATACTAGTATTTTTGGATTGAAGCTGTTGGTAGCTGATACTTTATGCGGATTTTCTGATTTTTATTTGATTTTCATGCCAAAAAATGGCAAGTACTCAGTGTTTCCACCAGAATTGTATTCTCATCGGGGTGGAAAAGCCTCTGAAGCAGCATTTAGTAATATGATATTTATGCAGACTGTGGAATCTGATCAAAACATAGAATCAGTTCAGGTTAAGGGCTTCCCATATACAACCAGTGTAGTATTGATGAATTCTACGATAAATATGTAATCAATCAAACTGCATCATATCAGAGGTGGACGATACTGATTGGACCTGATCCCATTTTTAATAAAAGGTCAATCATCGGTCTCATATATCTAACCCTACTAATTGGAGTGTGCACTCTTGCTCTTTCTCAGTCTTAGCAGTGCCTCAGCTAATCAGCCCAGCAATCAGACCGTGTGTGTGTGTGTGTGTGTGTGTGTGTGTGTGTGTGTGTGTCTGTTCGCCCTACAATTCATTCCACTCCATTTGGCCTCCCTCCGTCCCTCCCCCAGCAGTCCCTTTTCACATTCTGTCACTCCTTTTCTTCTCTTCTCCACTTCCTTTCTTTCTTTTTGTGGAGGGAAACACCCCCACCAGCCCTCTCCCCGCCAACAGGCTGTCGGCTTGGCACAAGCCTGGAAGTGGTGTGTGTGCGTGTGTGAGTGTGTGTGTGTGTGTGTGTGTGTGTGTGAGGTGGGGGGGGTCGTATTTCAAGGCAAGGCCACCAATACACATGCACACATACACATGATCACTCGCTGCATAAGGAGAGCAGGAATCTCTTGCACACATACACACACATGCATATGAAAATATACCACATCACAGGCACAACACCCTGCCACATCATACACACACACACACACACACATCACTATGCACACACAGACACCACCTCCCTCACTCTAGTTCCTCACAGCAAAAGTAAATCAATCTCATCTGCAGCCTCACCACTCTCTCTCTCAATCTCTTTCTCCTTCCTCCTCCTCCTCTTTTCCACTCCCTCCCTCTCTCTCTCTTTCTAGATCGCGCCCCACAATACGGCATATTTTACCCAAAAACATATAAATTGGATTTCTGCACAGAAACAAAGCGTGCTTGTGTTGTCGATAATCGAAAGAATATTGTCGTATCTGCATTTGATTATGGAGACATTCTGCTTTTACTTTGAAGCCGCTGGGTGCAGTTTACCACAGTGCCTTGAGTTTTGTTACAGGAGATCCATGTCACACTCACCATGCATATGAAAATGTTGCCTGGACAAATGTTGCCTCCTCTAACAACGAGAAGGGAAATGCACTGAAATGCACTGCAAAAGAATAGACAGCAAACGGTGATTTTAAAGCAATTATGTCTCATTAATTAATGTCAGTCCTGACTAATAAATAATAAAATGTATTTCCTGTGTATTTGTGACTGACTTGTAGTTATTTTGGTTAGTTTTTGCTCATATGTTTTTATTTAGTCTCCATCTTTGTCTCTTGGGCTTATCGCTGTGGTGTTTCTGCCCTGCACTTCCCAGAGATCACCTGTCAATCAAACAGTGTGGCCAGTACTGTGACGTCTTTCTCCTTGGATTTTCTGTTGATGGAGTTCCTGTAGTTGGCCCTTTTCTTTGTCTGTTCAGCGACGATGGCTATCGCTGCTCATGCTAACTACCCAGTTCTTCTTCTGTTTATTCCAAATAAACCAGAATCGTAAAACGCATCACTTTCTGTCTCCAGAGGGTTTTTCCCAGGAAAGACCTACCAGACACCGGGTGTTTAGAACAGAAAATGGAAAAGCTTTCATGAACTGGCTAGAGGTTGAATCAATGTTGTGTTAGATCAGTTGGTGGTAGAGAGCAGCGAATGTTGAGGATTATTACTTTAAAGAAAGGATAAAAAAGAGGGGAAAAAGCAACTGGAGGAGTGGGTGGGCGAATGGAGGGATTTTCCATATTAATCTTTCTCTCCCAACGGCCACTACTTTCCACACTTTTTTAACCCCTTCCGTCTCCCAGTTCTCCCGGTGTTCCCAGCTCCTGACATATGGCTGATGGGGAGGCAGGACATTGGGAGGAGGGGGCAAAGGTTACCCCCCCCCCCC
>OOFE01050242.1:0-24845 GCA_900323365.1 Monocentris japonica
TAACACTTTTTTCCAATCTTCCTCTGTCCAATGTCTGTGTTCTTTTGCCCATATTAATCTTTTCCTTTTATTGGCCAGTCTCAGATATGGCTTTTTCTTTGCCACTCTGCCTAGAAGGCCAGCATCCCGGAGTCGCCTCTTCACTGTAGACGTTGACACTGGCGTTTTGCGGGTACCATTTAATGAAGCTGCCAGTTCAGGACCTGTGAGGCGTCTATTTCTCAAACTAGAGACTCTAATGTACTTGTCTTCTTGCTCAGTTGTGCACCGGGGCCTCCCACTTCTCTTTCTACTCTGGTTAGAGCCTGTTTGTGCTGTTCTCTGAAGGGAGTAGTACACACCGTTGTAGGAAATGTTCAGTTTCTTGGCTATTTCTTGCATGGAATAGCCTTCATTTCTAAGAACAAGAATAGACTGTCGAGTTTCATATGAAAGTTCTCTTTTTCTGGCCATTTTGAGAGTATAATCGAACCCACAAATGTGATGCTCCAGATACTCAACTGAAGGCCAGTTTTATAGCTTCTCTAACCAGCAAAACCGTTTTCAAGGGTTTTCAAGGTGTTTCTAATCATCCATTAGCTTTCTAACGCGATTAGCAAACACAATGTACCATTAGAACACTGGAGTGATGGTTGCTGGAAATGGGCCTCTATACACCTATGTAGATATTCCATTAAAAACCAGACGTTTGCAGCTAGAATAGTCATTTACCACATTAACAATGTATAGAGTGTATTTCTGATTAATTTAATGTTATCTTCATTGAAAAAAACAGTGCTTTTCTTTCAAAAATAAGGAAATTTCTAAGTGACCCCAAACTTTTGAACGGTAGTGTATATGTACATTTTCTCACACAAAACTGAAAAATGTTGGGGTTAGTTAGAGTTTGAGAGTCAATGAGAGCTTTTGAGAAAAAGATAACCAGTTTATATTTGAAGAAATCATCTCTAGTGATGTGAGAAGTTTGTGGTGTTGTTTTTCATCCATTGATTGAGGATAATAATAGGCATGTTCAAAGATATTCTTGACTTGTAAATTAAAGAAAGGCAACACCGCAAAACATGAATCCAATTTAAAAGGTAAATAGGGTAACTGTGCCTCTGACAGGGAGCCAAAAATACCAGAGCAGAGTTGATATTTCCTTTAAGTCTGATGTTCAGGATTTGTTACGTCAGAATTGTGTCACTAATCCTTGCTTAGTTTATATTTTGGGCACTTTTATGTATGCTGGTCTACCAGCATCAGTGGTTTATCACCTTAAACAGCATCAGACCATCTCTGCGCAGACCAGCAATGCCCATGAAAAACCAGCTCAGACCATCAAACAGCTTTAGCTAGTCTAGGCATGGACTAGATAGGTATGGTTAAATGTGTTCCGTTAATCTTCAATATGTTCTTTAGTTGTATTATATTCAATGTGCTACATCTGTCCTGTATTATCCATATCTTCTTTGCTGCTGCAATGAACCAATTTCCCTGAGGGGATCATTAAAGTTTCATCTCATCCCTCATCTTACCTGAAGCTGAATATAGAATTACCTGGAAACCCTGATCTTAGAGTCATACAGGCATGAGTAGTTGCTGAATTAAGTCTTGGGTCAGCTATGCATGTGCAAGCAAAAAACTGCACAAAAGGATGACCATTTGTACTGAGAGCATCCTGGAATGGGGCATAAGCGTAAAACTAGACAGACTGTCCTAGCTGTGAGATTGTGTTTCTTTTTCTTTCTCATTCTCTCTCTCTCTCTCTCCATCTATTCCAAGGTCTGGAGAGACTTAGAGGATGAGATGACATAGAAGGACAACCTCAAGCCTCACCAGCTGGCTGTCAACTCCTGAGTGCACCTTTGGAGCCTCCCCTGTCTAGACCTGCCCACAGGAGAGCCTGCAACTGTCATGCAAGAGCTGCAATCCAGAATGCATTTTACCATCCAAATTTTAGCTTTGTGAGATGAGATGAAACTTTAATGATCCCCATGGGGAAATTGCATAAAAACAACCGACTCTGCCTCATTGGAATCAAAACCTGGCCTCCTGCATGACAGGTGGGGATGCTTACCTCTACAACTGCAAGAAACGACAATGTTCAGTAGATAGAGTTTTAGTTATACAGATATTTCTCGGAGGCAGAGCTGATCTAGTATTGGTTAAAGTTAGACCTCAATGGTCGGAGCGCAAGTAAGCTGACTGAACAAATTACAAATAGAAATAGAAACGACTTCTTTCTTTAGTCAGTCATAGGCTAATATGGCTGTTTTGAACTAGAAGGTCAATTAGGCTAACTAGCTAACCTAGCTTAATATGGCTAGATTACATTTTTTCAGTAAGAGGCAGAGAGCTAGGCTTCATAATATTAGCTAGCTCCTCTCTTACCCCTTACCATTTTCACTGGGCTTCAGTTACTAAAACTCCAATTTGCTAACATTCATTCATATTCACATTCTTGAAGAGTTTGACTTGGAAAATAATGTTTTTTTTCAAACCTCATTATAAACCTGTCGCTTACGATTGGCGCTTGTAACAAAACTCAAACAACTTGAGTGAGGCAACAAAATGTCTTCGATCTAAACTAAGTCAGTACAGTTGCAACAGTGTTTCAACTATAGTGCAAAAACAGAATGGGACTTTTAAATATAAGGTGCATTAAGTAAGATTTTTTACTGTCCCATAGAACAATGGGATTGACAACAACAGAATGGCTTGATAGGATTATTGATCAATAGCAATGACTCAATAGTGAGTCAAGGTGCTGAGATTTCTGGCTTTCAAAATTTTCTGCATACCCATACTTAACCATACTATGTTTTGGTGGTTAAGTAAACATAAAGTGAAGGTAGTCTGGAAGGGGACGGGAAAGGCATGTTAGAGCTGCCGATATCTAGCCTGATATCTGCATTTCTGTTGGATCTCTGCTATAATTTGCTGGCTTACTTGTTCTATTGAGAAAATGTGACTTTTATATTTCTTTCTCTACATCGTCAATAGACAGTTTTTGCCAATGACATGATCTGAAAATTTAAATCATTTCATTTATTTTACCACTGATATATTGCCATTTACTGTTTTCCATATTATCTTTTTTGCTTTCAAAATTTAATGATTAAATTCATCTGCTTGTATTTGCTGGACACAATGGCATCCATTAAAACTATAGACATTAAAAAATTGCACAATGTCTTGAACATTTAAACCAAGTAATGAAACAGAAGTGCATAACTGAAATTAGTAGCATTTCCATCAAGTCAGTCAGCAAATGAATCATGTGGAGCTCCATCTTCACCGTCAGGGACCAGAGTGAGAATTATGGTCTGCGCAGTCTGTGGCACATTGTGTTGCGGCAGAGAACGTTAAATGGAAATGGGTGTGGGGTGTTGTGGCACAGTGGGTTGCATGGTGGCATGGGATGGTGCATGATGCGTTGTGGGCGGGTGCAGGGGGCATACTGCATTGATGACAGCACCCATCAGCTGCAGACACATCAGACTGTCGGCCCGCTGCTCTTCCTGCATAGCCGTAAACCGTCACGCTTCCGTGCGAGCAGAGCTGCTATCCTCTGAGCTGAGGGATCCTTCAGGCCTGTCCTCCTCATATGATGGAACAACAGCCACTGGGTATGGGCATGTGTTTTATTGAGGTCGTCAAACCACACAAATGTGTCCTTTTCATCTGGGGAGCTCCCACTTGTTTTGCGATGACTGTTTTGCTAGAAACCATTCTCGCTCATATTTTCAACACTTTGGTAATTTTGTGTGTTTTCTCCAATAATTCGGCAGTGTGCTCTTTCGGCCCATATATTCAGCAGGCACCTGACCTCTTCATAGTTCTATGTCTCTCATTTTCAAGCAAGCACAATGTTATGGCACTAGAGACAATTGCAACATGCATCAACAACACATCACTACACAGTCGACCCACAATGCACAGCGCTCCGGACTAAACGGATTCGCAGGTGTGAAAGACTCAGTTCCTCAAGACTGTGAAAATTGAATTTTTCTCTCTTGAGATTTTCTCTCTCTCTCACAGCAGGTTTCACCTGGGGATGTGCGCACACACATGCATACGCACACACACATAAACATACATATGGGCACACATGCAGACACACAAATACACAGATGCACACACATGTCATACTGTAAGTTTAATGTACAATCTATTCACAGTGATATGAGGGTCATCAATAATGTATAATGGGCTTTCCCACTGTGTGTGTGTGTGTGTGTGTGTATGGGCGCGCACACATCTTATCTCATATTGATTCAGACTGCAGGCTACAAACCAGCCAGCTAACACGCTTCTGAATAAAATAAATCTGGCCTTAGAGGCAAAGGCTCTTGACACAGAGCTGTCATATCCCCTTACTCGTGCACACACACACACACACACACACACACACACACACACACACACAGAGTGACGTTCATCTACCCACCGGTGCGTTTGAGGCAGCACCATTGAATGATTAATCACACCTGAGAGGAGGTGCCTAGTGTCTGTCTGCGAGAGAGAACGAGAGAGATATAGATCAGCTGAGAAAGAGAGAGAGAGAGAGGTGTGTGTGTGTTCTCCCTGTCATCTCCTCACCTGACCTGCAGCCCTCTTGACAGAAGGATGAGATACAGTAGAAAAAAAAAGAACAAAATGAAAACAAAAAGTTTGGTAATTGATGGAATTATAATAAAATAATATGAATTATATGTGGCATGTCTTTTCACAAAGGTATAATTAAGTATTTAAAACTCCAAACATTGCTTTGATTGTAAAGGGTAAACCAATACAGCAATATGTGTACATGCATACATATACCTACATAAATCCCTTCACATATATACCCATATACACCGATCAGCCATAATATTAAAACCACCTGCCTAAGATTGTGTAGGTCCCCCTTGTGCCGCCAAAACAGCTCTGACCCATCGAGGCATGGACTCCAAAAGACCTCTGAAGGTGTCCTGTGGTATCTGGAACCAAGACGTTAGCAGTAGATCCTTTAAGTCCTGTAAGTTGCGAGGTGGGGCCTCCATGGATCGGACTTGTTTTTCCAGCACATCCCACAGATACTCGATCGGATTGAGATCTGGGGAATTTGGAGGCCAAGTCAACACCTTGAATTCTTTGTCATGTTCCTCAAACCATTCCTGAACAATTTTTGCAGTGTGGCAGGGCACATTATTCTGCTGAAAGAGGCCACTGCCATCAGGGAATACTATTGCCATGAAGCGGTGTACTTGGTCTGCAACAATGTTTAGGTAGGTGGTACATGTCAAAGTAACATCCACATGAATGCCAGGACCCAAGGTTTCCCAGCAGAACATTGCCCAGAGCATCGCACTGCCTCCGCCGGCTTGCCTTCTTCCCACAGTGTATCCTGGTGCCATCTCTTCCCCAGGTAAACAATGCACACGCACCTGGCCATCCACATGATGTGAAAGAAAACATGATTCATCGGACCAGGCCACCTTCTTCCATTGCTCCATGGTCACTTTCAGCGGTGAACAGGGGTCAGCATGGGCAGTCTGACCAGTCTGCGGCTACACAGCCCCATATGCAGCAAGCTGTGATGCACTGTGTATTCTGACACCTTTCTATCATAGCCAGCATTAACTTTTTCAGCAATTTGTGCTACAGTAGCTCTTCTGTGGGATCGGACCAGATGGGCTAGCCTTTGTTCCCCATGCGCATCAATGAGCCTTGGGCACCCATGACCCTGTCACCAGTTCACCGGTTGTCCTTCCTTGGACCACTTTTGGTCGGTACTAACCACTAGTCCAACTAGGACTGGATTCAATCCGTAAGTTTTACGGAGGGCAACAAAAAACAACAATTACATTACAGTCATTTAGCAGACACTTTTATCCAAAGCAGCTTACAAGTTACAGTTTACACTCGGTGGAGATCGAACCCACAACCCTGAGACTGAGAGTATTATGTTCTACCAACTGAGCTGTCCAGGCCAGACTACCAACAAACACGTTGCGGGAGCTGCTGCAACAGGCTGCCACTAGGACACGCCACTAGTACACTAAAACTACACTACTACACTACTACAGGGTGCTGTCTGAAATCTACAGACTGTTTTAACCAGGGTGCTGTCTGTAGTCTATAGACTGTTTTAAAGGATAATTTCGGTATTTTTAAACCTGGGCTCTATTTTTACATATTTTGGGGTCTAAATGTCTAATAGGTACAAAATATTTTGGAATTGGTCCAGTAGATTGCCTCAGCCGGCAGCCGCGAAATGGGCTGCAATGGCTGCAACGTAATCCTTTGGGGCAACTGCGCCCAATCAAAGTACGTCCACTAAAAGTGCAGAGCTCAACGGTACACGCCAGGTACCAGTCTCATCAGCTTTGTGTCCAGAACACTCAGAGATGCAGGGTTGATGAGCAGGTGTCGAGAAAGAAACCACTTCTAAAAGCACTTAACAAAAGCAAACGGCTGATTGGGGTCCACTTTACATTCCAGCAATACAACAACCATAAACATACCTCAAAGCTGTGCAAGAGATATTTGGAGAGGAAGGAGCCAGAAGGGGTGCTGTCCAGTCACCCAACCGTAACCCAATCAAGGTGCTCTGGGAGGAGTTGGGTCGAAAGGTTCAAGAGAGGGGTCCAACCAGCTCCACAAACCTCTGGGAAGTCCTGCAAGAGGCATGGCAGAGCATCTCTGAGGAATGCCTGGAAAAACTGACTGTTCGTATGAAGAAAGTGTGTACAGCAGTTATAGCTGCTAAGAGAGTATTTTTTTATGAATATATAGTTTTATTGTTTTGAGTTATCGTCACAAATATTTACGTGTGCTATTTTTTTTCTCACAATAAACCAAGTTAGTCTTCTATGGGTTAAGTTATTGCAAACCGACAAAAGCAAACATGCTTATTTATTAATACATTATGAAAAGCTAGGTGTCCCCAAACTTTTGAGAGCATGTATATGTATAGATATATTGTTTAGTAATGCAATTGTATCCCTTTTCTCTGTGGGCACTTAGTGAATGCTAACAAATGAAATGCTCTCTAATATTATTGCTTTTTTAAATCCCATTGCTGGGATTTAGAGTAACGGATATTGGATTACAATAATCTGATTGGTTAAAAATGGTAAATGTAACCCCTGTTAAAGTTATGGGGGAAGAACAAGTAATCTGACTACATATACTCATAGGTGCTCATTCTATAGTTTTTATAGTTGACGTAAATAATCCAAAAGTAATGCCAAATGTGTTCGAAAATGATCAGAGTTGCTGTAATCTAATAGATTGTCTGGAATTTACACAAAGGTTCACTCAACACTCATTTGATTACTATCATAAGACTCCTACCAAAATCAGACGACCATTTTACAGGATGTGAAGACAAGGATCCTCACCACAGGCTGTTATTCTCGGGCTGATTAAAATGGAAACCAGCAGTGTCACAAATGGAGCCTATTGTGAAATATGTTTCCTGCAATCAGTGGTCACTAAAAAGAACGGCTTAATAACAGCTTGATTCAAACAAATACAGGATGTGTCCGATGAAGACCCTCACCCTTGTATCTATTTTTTACCCATCAATGCGTGGTCATGACGTTCAGTATGGCTCCATAGCTTTTTGGACAGAGAAAGCTGGAGAGTATTTTTCCTCTCTTGTTCTGTGATAGTCATGTAATGATGTGCAGTCAATTGTAATAAACTATCTAGCCTCTTTTTATCATCGCCATTTCAGAGAATAGCATTGTTGACATAATCAGAAAAAAAACACTTTTATCTGTTTGTTTTTTTTAATTTAGCACTTATTTAACCAGGCGAGTCAATTAAGAACACATTTTTTACAATTACCTAGCAAGAGACAAAGGAAGAACTGGAGGAAAGGGGGGCAGCTCACATTAAGGTTAATAATTATAATATTATACCTTGTTAATACGTGTGGAGGGAAATTTTGTTTCTTTGTGGCTTCTCCCAGGGAGGTCAGAGGTCAGTGTCAGTGTCCCTGAAGCTGGTATGGATTTAATGTCTTGCTTAAGCTTCAAATTTAACATGTAAATAGGTGTTTTTTACATTTTCTCTAAAATCAAATGGCCACACGAGTGAAACATTGAATAATGACTGCTAACATGAGGAATCCTTTCATTCCATCAGGTCACCCTCTGGGCTTAAATATGTATTCATTTGTCATTTAAAATTTCCCACATAGTTTAGACATTATATATAGTTTATATAGTATATTTTTATATAACTGGCACAGTGGCTCAGTGGTTAGTACTGTTGCCTCATAGTAAGAAGGTCTTTGGTTTGATTCCTGGTTCTTTCTCTGCATGGAGTTTGTATATTCCCACAGTGTTTGTGTGGGTTTCCTCCCCCAGTCAAAAACATGCAGGTCAGGTGGATTGGTCCAACCCTAAATAGGAATAATCAGGTAAAATTAGTATTACATCTATATAATTATATATTTATTCACTAACACACACACACACACACACCACACACACACCAAAAAATAAATGAATAAACACAATTACATCCTACAATAACAATTCTGACATTTTATACAAGATGAAAGACATATGGCCATAGTTCTGAAGTGCAAATCTCTCCTTTCATTTAGAGTGTTAAGTTTTGCTTTAGAAAGCAAAAAGAGGGTGGCAGCATGGACAGTAATGACACCCTTCAGATGAGATGAAAAACACATTTCTGCTCATACTTTTATAGCATCAATTCCATTTTCTAATGATTATAGCCTAGACCTGTCTGCTTCAATAATGTGGCATTAGACTGTTTGTCCCAAGCTCCCAAAGCTCATACATCAAGGACATAAACGAGACACCTTCTCTGATGCCACAAATCTTTAACAGTAAATCTCTCTCTCTCACACACACACACACACACACACACAGAACATGTACGCTCACACACCCAAACTGCATTGAGATTTGAGACGATGGCACACAAGGCCACACATTCAACAAATAACGTACATTGAATTAGATTTCGGACGTAGTAAGTAAGGGAAATATTCTAATTTCATTGTTGGAACAGGTGTCCTTGTGTGACACATCCATTAATCAAGCCAAATTTCACAATGAACTCCTAGTTCTGCTGGTCATCACCTTTGCCCTCATCCATGAACATGTATTTGAGTGAGACTAATGAGGTTTGAACCTGGATGACCCCAAGCCTGTGTTAAACTAAACAGCCAAAACCTAACTGATATAAGATGTCACCTCACTGCTATACATTTCTACCCTTTTTCAAGTAATTTTACACTGGGACCTTGTAAAATTATTTATCTGAACACATTTTTAAACCAGTGTGTAACCATGAGCTTGGGAACTGACCCTTTGGTGAAACCGACATGATACAAAACAGTCTAATACAAAGAGAAACATAATAATCCAATCGCTTTCATGCATCCCAAAAAAATACTGTGTATGTATTCAAGTGTTAGAGAACTAAGAAAGTAGCCACTGGAACAGATACATTGACACATAGCATACAAATGATGCACTCAACAAAATAATGGGGAACCTGCTCAAGCAAAACGATGTGAAACAAATGTGGTGGTACTGAAACAAGAGTTCCCTAAATCTCATGCACTACATAATGCTGAAGGAAAGCAGGAGAGGGCACATGGATGACAGAACATACCATCAATAAGCAGAGAAAAAGCAATCTGGCTCGGGAGATCACAATAAACCTGACATGAAAGAATAAGCAGCCAATACACTCAGCTATGACAGGCCAGACAGGCCTGAATAATAGCAGAACACAAAATCAGAGACACATTCATCCATTGCTTTTCAAATACAACATTATCAAACCAACGGTGGATTACTTCTTTTGTGTCATCTCAGTTTGTTGTGGAAGTTAAACACATGCATGCGTACACACACACACACACACACACACACACACGCACACAGTCAAACAACAAAAACATTTATGTAAGCCAGGTGACCTTGTATAGTTGTAGAGAAGCGTGGTCTCCATGGTGATGTACCTGAAGTGCTAACAAAGACACCGTGCAGCCTTAAAAATTTTCCCAGCTTGTAACTAAGAAAGAAGATTGATAATTGTTTTTGTCTGGACACAGCTAGCGTTCTGCAGTGCTCACTGCTATTGCCTGAGTGCTGGATAAAAAAGCAGAAAGTGAATGGATAGAGAATTTCAAGTACTCTCGAAAGTATTCATACCATGAAAATCAAAGAGGAGCATTTGGAGGTATGACAGTACGCTTCAGCCATCAGAGATAATAAAATAAGAGGTGAACAAAAGAGTGAAAATAAAGTATTTATCAAACATAAGATTATATACAATCATAAATGCACCAGTTGTGTCCTTAGTTCAAACTGTAAGGTGATGTTATTGTACTATAATGCTATCTCAATGAGTAATATTCACAGATGATGGACGTCAGCCTGTTCTCCATCTCTGTTCTCCAATCTCAGCATGGTAGCTTGTGGCTGCCTGGCAGTGGGGTTGTTTATTCTCTGCAATGATCAATCTATTTTCCAGCCTAGCTCACTGTGATTGTGATTGCTTTGGGAATCGCAGATATTAACTCTACCTGACTAGGGCTAGGACTCAAATCCGTCTTTATATACTAGTATTTTTTCAAACATTGCTGTACTGTCACTTTAGAGGCGTATCCAGATGATGATGTCTTGTTTAACATTAACTGATGTCCAGGATTACCCTTTGCAGCTCACCCAGGATATATGTGCAAAGTGCAAAAAATATGCTTTATAGGTTCGAAAAAACAAACAAGTAAACAAACATGGAATGCTATCTGTGTCAGCTATAGCACTGCAGTCACAACAAACCAAACAACACATCCTGTTCCCATTTAAAACACATTCATACATGGAGGGTTGTTTTCCTTTCTAGGAGTAAAATAACAAAACAAAAACAAAAAAACAGGGTAGAACTAACAACTTCCCACAGTACTCCTTGTTTATATGTGAACATGGATAATGTTGTGATGCTGTGAAGCTTTGGGAATAATAAGTAGCTGGCTGGTTCTGTTCTCTGGAGCAATGTTGCAATAGTCCTTCAAGGCAACAACAAAATTGTCAACAAAAAGTCAGGCCATTCTGAGGGCGGTTTCCTGGCACAAATCACAAAACAGGGCAGATTCAAACAAGATGGTACTTTTAATCATAAACTGAAATAAAACTTATAGTCGACAATCAAATTCATTTGGAGGATTTGGAGGATTTGGATCTTGAGGATCTTGAGTATCTTGAGCAGCTTCAGCCCCCTGGCTGCTCTCTGGTTGGCCTCTCTGGATCTAAAAAACAAAACAAACTGACAAAAACGTTTTGTTTACCAGACCCTTTTGCCCAAAATTGGGGTAAATTAATGGAAAATAATGAACCTGAAGTGTAACAAAAGGAAACTTCTCAGTGTTAAACGTTTTCTCAGAAACCAAGTCTGTTTTTATTCCCCCAACACGCTGATGATTGCACACACACGCTGCATCTCACCGAAAATCAATACCAATGCTTCATGTTGAATTGACCATCAACACTTACCAGCTCCCACCAAGGAAAGCCAACTGAGGCAGACTGCATCAAACTGCTCTTTAGTGTTGACCACAAATCTATTTTGACTGGCCAGTGTACAGAGCCATTCACACTCTTCACTGTGGCAGGAATTTATGTTGGTTTCTTTTTAATTCATAACAATACCCCGTGGAGCCACAACCACACTCTAAACGCATTTAAATTCTACTCACTTCTTCCCTTGTCAATAATGTGGACCTGCGGCGAATGTCATTCTTTTCTGCCTCAAGTATTGAGCAAGGAACACACAGGGAAACAAATTTCAAAACCAATTTTAAAACTGCTTGTCTAAAAAAACAAGTTTCTTTGTTGTTTCCAAATTTCTGATAGCGTCTCATCATCTTGTGACACAGCAAGAGACTGGAATATAAAGTATCTCTGAGGCAAAAAAAACTCTCCTGTGAGCTACAATTTTGATAGAGCTCTGAATTTGTTTGCAAGAAGCATTTGCCAGTAACAGGTGAATAAACACAATGGAAGTGAACGGAATGAAAACTGATAAATAGGTGGGCATGAGAAACTTCCAATGAATTACTGAGTTGGAATCAAGCTTAAACAGAACACTGGTGCTAAGCTGACAGTGACATCAAAAATTGTTGCAAACCCTGCATGTTAGCATTAAAGTAAGGTATTTTAAAAAACAAGGTCTATTCTCTATAGAATCTGAATTTGGAGCTAGGGGTGAATTACCAAAAATAATCCCAATTTCACCACTTTCCTTCTTCCTGACAGAAAAGGGGCATGTGATTGCAGGTAAAGTGACTGTTAGTGTCATGCCAGTCAGGTCCATTTGGGTTTTTTGTCCGTCTCTGAAGCTCTGCAGCTGGGTGTGAGGGAAATGAATTATCCTCTGGCTGTGAATCAGTGAGTGGCGCTGCAAGGCGATTACAGATCAGAATATGCTGTTGTTTACTGGGTGTATAGGTCAGGAGTGTTATGACCATGTTGTGTATATATCTTCAGTCAGCCAAGTGAGGCACAGAGATCACTTCTTAGAGATCACGTCTGTGGAAAGAGGGTTACTTTGTGCAGTAAAATTTTCCTTTCTGAAACCCCTGAGAGATAACACTGAAGTAAATAGTTCACCTGAGTAGTGAGTTAAAGTCCTGCATTGCTGCCTGTGAGTAATCCATGCCTTTAGCATTCACTAGCATAGCGCTTGCCCGAGTGAGCATTCACTGAACTACCTGCTAAGTCTTTGTGATTACCACTGTGCTCCGCTGTGATAAAAAAGGTTTTTATATGACTAAATGGTGCATGAAGGAGATTCTGCCCACTGACCATGACAGAGTTAGTCAGTCACAGCACAGTTGAGTGAGCCATTTTTCAGTGAACAAATCAACCAGTTCTGCATTGGAAATTTTTGCATCGACTTGAATGAACTGTAAATAAAAGAATTACAACGAATTATAACGATAAAGGATGAATTTTTGTAAACAGTTCTGTATAGTTTCTGTAAAAAAATATGAAATATTAATGGCATGTATTTCCATCACAGTTTACAGTAAACATGTAAATATCTCATCTCACCTCACCTCCCCTCCCCTCACCCCTCCTGATCTCATCTCATCTCATCTCTCCTCATCTTGTTGTTGTTGCTGTTTTATTTAGTATTATTTTTTGCTACTATTTGTATTGTTGTTGGTATTAATGTTGTTGTTGTTGTCTTTTGATCACATCACATCTCTTTTGGAAGTTCAAATAAAGAATGGAAAGGGAAATGATTCTGACATTTTCTCCTTTGCATGAAAAGCAGTAGGAAATCCAATTAAATGTCACAAACACTCTCCTACAGATGTCATAGAGGTCACAACTTTTTCATACTTTCTGCTGCACTGTTGTTGCCCCAGATGAAGATCTGTCTGGAAAAGCTGGAAAATGCAGGAGAGATGCAGGATGGGGAGCTTCTACAATGGCTTTACTTCACTCTTGTAATTGGATGGGTGTGGAGTTGGTTGTTCGGTCAAAGAAATTTTTTTGACCTTTGATTTGCCAGATTGCCAGTGAGGCCAGATTGATACATATAGTTGTTTGGTAGAGTGAATAGTATCCAACTGGGGTTATCCCACCCCAACCCCCACCCCTTTCCCTAAACAGGGTTTGAATGCTCTCCTCCCTTGCACTCACACTCACTGTTTAGCTGTGTTGTGTAGTTGTGTTGATGTATCAGTTAGGCATGGCTAGGCTAATGCTAGGTCAAGGCTAGGATCAAGGCTAACCAAAGCTAGGTTAATGCTAGGTTGATGACAGGCATTAGATGGCAAGGGAGGGAAGGGAGTTGTGAGGTGGTGGCATAGAGGGGGTGTTTCCAGGACGCTGGAATACACAGTTAAGCCTTCTTGAGGTGTCGTTGGTTAACTTAACGAAACATCGGTGAAGGAAGGTGCCCACTTGATAACCCCAATGACGTGCCACACACCGCTGTTGGCTAGGGTAGGTAACTGGCAAATGGTGCCTTAGTTCTTTTGAAACAGAATAAACCAGATTTTTTTTGCATCTATTTTTGCATCTTTTCCTCCTTATCCTCCCTCCCTACATTCTCCCGTCTTTCAACCCCTCAACACAAACAATATCGGAGACAGCCAGCCCTCTCTCTCTCGAGTCTAGTGTGGTGACATGCTGTCCATGTAACCACTGTGTTTCAGCTCTCAGGAGCCTCAACATACCTTTGTCTCCCTGAAAGCATGAAATAGGTAACTTCTCACGCAGTACGTCCTCCGGATGTGTATTATCTTATTTTTGGAGAAAGAAAAGAAATTAATAAAATGATGTACACGTCTATTGGCATGTGTATTGATTCATCATTTCTTATCTGTGTTTTCAAAACAAAATAAACAAAGTACAAAGCCCGTTTCATAAATGCACTGACTGGGCTTATGCAGCCTGAAAGTAATGATTTTGGAATGTAATTCTCAAATAACAGTTGACTAAATAGATATGAGGTGCACGATGGAGCTTTCCATGAGGAGTTCAAGTAAACTCAATCACTACACATATCAATCAAATGCATTCATAAAGCGCTTTTAACAATGCAGGTTCGTCACAAAGTGCTTTACAGAGCAACTAAGGACACAAATGCAATTAAAATCGAGAGAAGACAAACAGCACAGTCATTGTGTGGGACAGTGATAGTGATCGAGTGAATCACTACCTCTCATATCACTCATCATTAAACATTAACCAATAATAGTTTGTTATTATCCGCAACCAGCCTCCCACGTCTGATTTAAATGGTCCACAGCAAGCGCTATTGGTGGAAGAGGAACTATGTGAATTAATATGACCAGCCTGTCATCATCACAGATAGCTCTTTGTTTGAAGTCTCACTGATGTGAAAATGACACTGAAATGATGACGATAATTATCATGATGGCTGTGGACTGCAATATTCTGCTCCCTGCTTTGAGAGATGAGAGATGCCACTGTCTTTCCAACCAAAACCACATTAAAAAACATTACCTCAGTGCTCCTGTTCAAAATGACAACACCAAAGTGCTAAGAGCAGAAACACAGAATTCATAAGACATGCACATTTTCCAGTGTAAGTAAGTATTGATTTTTCAGTGACAATAATTTGGAGTTGGCAGGCCTTTAATGGAGAGTTGTTTGTTTGGTGGCAGAGCTGACATGACTCTGGGCTTTCAAAACTAGTAGTAGTAGTAGAATGTCTCTTCCATCTGCTACAGCTCAAGCTCATGATTCTGATTCTTTTTTCGATGATCTTGCATCACCAAATGGCATGTATTTTCTGCAACAAGATATATGTAATTTAGTAGATAGCTGTGTTTGGAGCGCATGGTGGAAATAATCGTGCAGCTGTACACCTCAGGAAACAACTCTTATGGCTTGTCTCAGCATGTGAATTTCACCCCAATTGCAATATGGTTTAGTGAAAAAATCACTATAATATTCCTATATATATTCCTGTTAAGTAGTGAGAGTAAAATGACCTCATCTTACCTTATGGTCATTTTCTAGCTCCAGTGGTATCACTATAATATTTCTATATGGTTCTATGAATTTGCTGTGGCATTTGTAGAGTATCCCTTTATTAAAGGATTACTATAGTTCTCTTTTCGTAAGGGTCGTTTTCATATCTTCCTTGAGTTCTTAAGGATGTGGCGACAGCTGAAAACTTTGTGATTATTGATTATTCTCTCTACTGAACAGCTAGGTGTGGATGCGACGGGATGCGCTCCAACACCTCAGACCACGTGATCAGACGCACAAATCGGAGCCTTATAACCGCCCGCTGCTACAGAGACACGCCGTCTGCCTGGCTTACTGTATTTGACATTGACAATAACTGGCGACTCATCACACGAAAAACCCGAGAAAATCATCAAAAACATTAAATATTTTTTTCTAACTGGATTCCGCTTTCTTGGAGTTGTAACTGTTGCCGAAGAGTGGGAAAGACAATTACTATTTGGCTACTCCCATCTTAGTTCAGTTATTTCTACGGGATGGACCGAGGCAATTTCTTTGTGATGAGAAAATAAAGGTATGGTTTGTTTTTAGTTATTGTTTGGTTATTGGTTATTTTGACAATTGTTTTTATTATTGATTTATTTATGGTCAATTTACAGTTGTATCCTCTGGTACCTACTTTGTCCTTAGAAGTATTATTGACCCAATATTGCTTCTAGCTCTTGATCCTAATACAGGTAGGCTTTCCTAGAGCTAACATGTAAGATTCCCAGTCTCAGAAATCTGCTAAAAGTATTTCATTCGCAACATCGATCATGCCGCGTAATTAATGCCCCTCAGTTTCATAAACTATTTCATAATTTTACACTCTTCATCTTGACTTAAATGTTAAATAATCATTAGCCCTAATTGACAGCAAACCCAACTGGTTCGACAAATATGTGCACTCTTTATCTTGCTTCTCCCTTGATGCCGAATTAATCCAATCATTATTGGGGAAAAACAACAACTTAATGCTTAATGACCTCTTTTAATTAATAAGAAAGCTTGGCTGACCTACATACTTAATGCAGTGATTTCCCCTGAGGCAGTACAGGTTTGTCATCAACTGTTCAGTTTCCCACTATTGTCTAGGATGCATCTGCTGTAGAGTCAGCTGGCTGATACAGAAATTCCCGTAATATCACCCAGCAACAAATTATACCCATAGAGGTGCACTACATTACGCATGGGCTAACACCCATATAGTTTTGGTTTATTCATAATTTTAATGAAACATTTTTTCTATCTAAATATATCCAGATCAATTATTTTTAGCAACATATAACAATTTTGTTTATTATTTTTTTATTTATAACATTTTGCTTTTTTTCTTCATAGATACCCTTTGTGTGAGTCTTATGCTGTTACATCATACACCTCTCCACTGAGCACCACTACAGCCACTAAACAGCCATGAAGTTGGCTCTGCATGGGATAGCAGGTACCACAATGAGTACAATAACAACAGGTGTGCAGTATCTCGGCTCCAATGATGCCAGTTACGATGACCCTTCCATTGACTCAAGCCTGATCAAGAATGGATTCCACTTTGAAAAGCCTCACTCTGCCTCAATAGGTAACTCCTTCCCTGGACTTGTCCCTGGTGATAAGGAGGTCATTTACAATGGCTTCCCTCCTGTTTACCCAACCAACACATCAGACTTTTTGCTGGGTAATGGGACTGCACAGTGTGGGGAGAACTTTGTAGACAACATGGAGTGTTTTATGATCCTTACGCCCAGTCAGCAGCTCGCAGTAGCCATCTTGGCACTCACGCTGGGCACATTTACAGTGCTAGAGAACCTTATGGTGCTGTGTGTGATCTTGCACTCCCAGACCCTGCGCTCCCGGCCTTCCTATCACTTCATAGGAAGTCTGGCTGTGGCTGATCTAATAGGCAGCATCATATTTGTCTACAGCTTTCTGGACTTCCATGTTCTCCACAGGAAGGACAGTCCTGATATTTTCCTCTTCAAGTTAGCTGGGGTAATTGCCTCCTTCACAGCTTCCGTTGGCAGTCTGTTCCTCACTGCAATCGACCGCTACATCTCCATCCACAGGCCCATGGCATATAAGCGCATTGTTACAAAGACCAAGGCAGTCATTGCCTTCAGTATGATGTGGTCCATTTCCATTGCCATCTCATTGCTCCCTCTGCTGGGCTGGAACTGCAAGCGTCTCAACTCTGTCTGCTCAGACATTTTCCCCCTAATTGACCAGAAGTACCTGATGTTCTGGATTGGCATGACCAGCATCTTGGTCTTATTCATCATCTACGCCTACATGTTCATCCTGTGGAAAGCCCACCACCATGCCGTCCGCATGCTGAGCCGCAGTTCCCAGAGGAGTGTTATTGTCTACACTGCAGACGGGACTAAGGTTCAGACAGTAAGACCCGAGCAGGCCCGCATGGACCTCCGCCTGGCCAAGACCCTTGTTCTGATCCTAGTGGCCCTCATCATCTGCTGGGGCCCTGTTCTAACCATCATGGCATATGACCTCTTCTGGAAGGTGAACGACTTCATCAAGACTGTGTTTGCCTTTTGTAGCATGCTCTGCCTGCTCAACTCCACAGTAAACCCTGTGATCTATGCCATGAGGAGTAAGGACCTGCGCAGGGCCTTTCTCAACATCTGCCAGATGTGCCAGGGAACAGCTCAACCTCTGGACAACAGTGGTGAGAGTGACTGGAACAGCAGGAGTACAAGAGGCGCAGCATACGTGGCAGGGAAAGATGGGTCTGGCTCTGGAAAGACTGAAAGAGTGAAAGTAGCCCAGGTTACTCTGTCTGGAGCCACTGAGACATCTAATGCAGAGCCGGTCTGAAAGGCAAGCTATCTTTCCCTGGTACAACTGTGAAGAAAAGAAATTGTAGATTAGTCCCTACCCTAATAATGCACTGCTCTGTGACTGTGAAATGTGCCAAAAAATGATTTAGATACAGACCTGACAAAAGAATGCTTTTGTTGTTTTAAGAAATGTGTTCTTTCAGGTTTGTTTATTTATAATCACAGCAATATTGTGAAAGTAATGCAAGGTGAAACTGTGTTTACCATCATGCTAACTTCCGTTTTGACTGATGGTACACTGCTTGTAAGTGAAATTAGCATCTCTGGTGATATGAATTCAAATGTTGATGATTTAGTAACTTTTAAGGTATGTGATATGAAACCATCCCTAAGGATGGTTCATATCAGGATATCATTTCGTTCTGAAGAGGTATTATTCCCACAAGACCAAGATGTCATGCAGTCTGGTCATTCTTCAGTGTTGTTCTTTCACATGTTGTTGAAAAAGAGTGAATCATAATTTGCAATTTGAATGGCAAATCTTACATAGCAATCTCATGTGCTTATAAAACAATTATGCCAGTTTGTGGGACTGCCATATTCCTGTGAAAAATCAATGGTGCCATTTTGTCCCATAAAATGTGTGTATAAGCAGAGGACTTGGATAATATATATCATAATTTTGTCACAATTCATGGAAATCTTTTTTCAATAAAGCAATGAAGTGCCAGCACACCAGCACATTATAAATGTTCATTAAAAAACATGCAGTACTTGTGGATAGTTGGGTAATTGTATGTACTGTATATTACAAGAATAAAAAAAGTGTGTGTGTGTGTGTGTGTGTGTGCCCGCGCGCGTGCATATATGTGCGTGTATGTGTTTAAAGAGCGTGTTTAAATCAACGTTCACTCTATATTTTGTTGTATGATACAGCCCTCTTTTGGACGAAGTGACGATGCTGACCCAAATCAATTCCGCATCTTTTGTTGCCCACTGCGCTTCCCTGAATGTACTACAAGATCCATCATGCATTGGTACACAGACAACCCGTTAGCACGTGTGACGTCATCAACAGTTGAAGCCGACTGCTTCATATCAAAAACAAGCAGCTAAGTTACGTTAGCTAGCTATCCTATCTAACGTTAGACAGTTGGCCCGTAGCTGGCCCGTCGTCACTATAACTTTTAGTAAGCAACTTTTACAACACAAGTTGCGGAAGGTAATTGGAGAGGACAACATTCGCCTCAAAAGGTAAGAGTCAGCTTTTATCAACTGTCTACCAGAGCATACTGTTCAACCAACGGTAACGAAAGCTAACGTTAGCTTTGTTTTCGTTTGGATTGATTATTGGCTAGCCAACATAGCTAACGTTAGCTTGCTAGCGAATATTTAAAGCCTTAGCTACGCGGATTCCTTTGCATGTGTTCATCGGCGAAGCAGGCTGATTTTAGAGGAGCAATTCACGTTGAAATCAGCAAGTAACAAAGAATAGCCGGGGCTGACTAGAAATACGCTGACGTTATCGCCTCACAATTCTCTTGTTCCAATATTTTACACCCTCCTTTCACAAACTGAAGTCATGGCGTGTGGAGCCACCCTGAAGAGGACCATGGACTTCGATCCATTGATGAGCCCTACATCCCCGAAAAGACGAAGATGCATCCCCGTGTCCCCATCTTCATCCTCGTCATCCCCCAGGAAGTACCTTCGCATGGAGCCCTCGCCATTTGGGGAATCGTCGTCCAGACTTACTGCAGGTAATAACGTTGGCCAAGTCGGCCTGCTTGCTAACTGGAGATTTTAAACGCGTTAGCAACACGCGAGCCGGGTGATATTAAATCAGCCGAAAAAGTGAGTAAGTAGTAAGTTAAACAACCTTAAGTTAGACAACCTTTCAAATTATCAAGTTAACTTTTGATTTCACGGCCTAAGTTACTCAGAACTGCACGGGTTTGAAGGGTGATAGAAAGCTAAGTTTAGAGGCCTCCCTGAAAGTGTCAACTTGTCTAACAGACCCTATTTTCCTCTCCTTTTTTTGTTATTCTAGAACAAATCCTGAACAACATCAAGCAGGAGTACAAACGCATTCAGAAGAGGAAGCATCTAGATGGAGGCTACCAACAGACAGAGTGCTGCTATTCTCCCGAGTCCCCATCCCAATCATCCATTATGAGTAGCTCCACAATGCCAGGTTTGTTGAGCAACAATGCTTTGAGAAGAGACTTTGTCAGAATAAGGAAATGTATCAGTACAACAAACTGTGAGAATACACACAGGTATTACCATCACCATTATTCTAACACATTATAATAACACATTTTTACAAACAAAATTTGCCCTATCCTCTTCAGGAACATCTTCTGGAGGGGTTTCTCCAACAAGGAAAGAACAACCATTATTCACCCTCAGACAAGTTGGAATGATCTGTGAACGCCTGCTGAAAGAACGGGAAGAGAAAGTGCGGGAGGAATATGAGGAGACAATGACTTCAAAATTGGCAGGTGGGTACACGTTGACCTAGGGATGCTGTGATTGGGATTTTTCTCATCCAAAACAAATTAGATGTCTTCATCCACCAATTGGATATTAAATCATTATGATTGTTTTTCTTTCTCACAAAAATGCTTAATTGGAATGACTGTGTAAATAAATCAGACTGCCCTGATGTGGTCGTGAATGGATTCAGTGTTAGAAATTTCAATACCAATCATTTCGAGTTAAAAGCTTGATGTTTCACGTCAGATTTGAATATCTGGGTAGATTGATCCCTGAGTTCATATTTGGAGTGAATATTGGTCAGAATGTCTGTAGTTTAAAGAACTGTCTCTGGGAAAATCATAAGATGGAAGACTACTTCCAACAACACAGCTTATCTTGAAGGCTTAACATTTTGTAGTACAATAATGGTGACATTGTGTTTCCCCCCTGTCTCTCGTCCTTTGATTTTCAGAACAATATGACACTTTTGTGAAGTTCACACATGATCAGTTGATGCGACGATTTGGGGAGCAACCTGCAAGCTGTGAGTTTGTTTATTTTAAATTGTTTCCACATTCCCATTTCATTGACCTGCATGAGGAAGTAATGGAATCTAGTTTGAATTCCACCTGTGAAGTTGAAACTAACATGTCTGGTTTCTTTATCTTCTCCAGATGTTTCCTGAGTGTGGCACACAATCTTTGCAAGACAACTTTCTCTTGCTGCAAGCTATCAATATCTCAAGAAAGAGAAAAGGCCCATCAATGCAAGAGATTCAGTTTAGCTAGTTTAAATGAAACTTTTCTTACTGTGCCATATTTCTGTCTTTGGGCAAAGGTTTATATGAAGCCGTTGTCAGTGGTTACCACTCTGTTGTAAGCAACTAGGTGCTTCCTAATGTACATTTATGGATCCTATCTCTACCAGTGGCCTATGTTTCTCCTGCTGTACGTGTATCTACAGTTATCTCACTTTTGTAATGATTCCCCGCATTCCAGGCTTTGTTATTCATTGTTTAATTCCTTTATGTTACATGTATATATGATAAAGCATTGTAGAATTTTACATAAGGTTTGCTGGTCAATCTGAAAGCAAGTGGAAGAAACAAGGTAGTATAACAAAGGTGTTTGCAGTTCGCTCCCTTTTCATTGCTTTGGAATTGAGCATTAAGTGGGCTAATTTGTTTTTTTTCACCCTATCAATGTTTTTATTTATTTTGACATTTGTTTTCCTGATATTACTTTCAAACCAATGTACTTAGTGGAAAAAAAAAACAATAAAATGTTTTAAGAGTTGTTCAGTTTTGATGAATAGTAGAAATTATGGTGATGGTATGTTTCTAATGAACTAATGTACTGAGTGAACAATTAATTTTCTTGGCTTTGTGAAGTATTTGGTTCTAGTGATAAAGCAAATTACACCATGAAATCTTGTGATAATTTGCTTTAGTGTTGTGAGGATAAGCTACTAGTCAAAAAGCTTCCTTTTCCCAAGACCTGACCAAGCCTCCAGCCACTGCCAAGGACATCTTAATTACCGATTTTTCAAGCAAGGAGAGGCCAACAGAATTTTTCCTGATTATGGTTTGATTATGTCTCATGCCATGTATGTTCATTGCAGCAATGCCTTCAGTAAAGCACCCTAATGGTTGAGCCATTCAACCCTTTAGTTGAAATTATGCACTGCAGCTAGAACTGTGCATCAGTTTCTTGCAACATCTGCTAGCACTTGACACAACTGTACTATCTCAAGTTGAAAGTACAATGTGTATGGCATTAGGCCTGCTATACACTGAATAAGATACCGCACTGATTATGAACAGATTTTGATTTGATCAGACACTCAACAGATTTTATTAGAAAACAAATGTACAATATAAGAAATCTCAGAAATCCAGCTGACAGACATTGTCCCTGCTCAATGCACTTTCAATAACATGCTTTAGTTTTTCCCCTCCCAGTTGTAGTTGAAAGGAAGAAAGGACCCAGAAGATTTGAGATTGATGCAGAGACTATTCAATCAGCAGCCTCCCCAGGTGAGTCGAGCCACATGGTCAGTCTTCTGCTTGGTGGACTTGAGGAAACCCAGAAATTCAAGCTCTGACACAGCCTGGATGAAACGAGCACTACAGAACAGTTAAGGAATAAGATGTCTAAATTAAGGCACAACCTCTGACCTAGTCAATTAAGAACACTGCTTATGATTTACAGAAAATCAATACACTGAAACTTTATCCAGAACTGCTAGTTGTTACTCTTAACTGTTAGTCATTTATTTATTTCTATTTTGTGTATATAGGTGTAATTCACATCTCCAGCCTTGTTCATCCCCACTGTTATTTACCTACATAGTCAAGCTACATGTCAATAAAAATGAGGGAAAATCATGATGGAAAAACACGTTGGTAGATTAAGCCGTGGAAGGATACTGTTTGAGTTCATCCACTTTCCCGTAATCTTCAGAATCGGGATCTTTACCCTCAGCAGCGGAGACCACAGTGGAATAGGCCTGGAAAAACACAGTTGAAAGGTGGTGTTAATAGTGCGAGTGGAAGGGAATGCATTATTAAAGCATTATCAAACATTTTTCCTTACAGAGGTGGCTTGCACATACAAATTACAGGTTATTATCCTGACATTAAATGATTCAGTAAAAACTCACTTCTAGCCAGTCGTAGAGGTTGATCAGCCTGCCACACTCCAGATGGAGCTTGTACACAATACAGATATCAGGGGCGGCATTGGAAACTGTTCCATCTTCAGTCCTTAGGCTGTCATTCTAAAAAGAAAAAAAATGCTTGATAAGGACTTATGTTTTGTGTCTCACATACTAATAAACTGACAACATTCTAAAAACATCCAGACATTATCACAGCATCAGTAACGCCAGTTGTAGTACAGCGTGCATATATTCCTTATTACTTTCAGCCACTCCCCGTGCTAAGTGTCTTACCCCATTGGATAAGACAAGGCAGGTACCTGAAGGTAGTGGTAGGGATTGCTGAGTGCGGTCTGAATGGAGGTGCGAGGTGTGGCGTTGAGGTGACGTCTTATAACAGCAGAGGAGCTGTAGTAGCACACCTCATTCAATGTCTGAGTGTCTGGGGGAGACAGGTGACACCTGGGTAGGATGGATACATGATTGAGTAAGCATTTCTACAATATCTATTTTATTTTGTTGTATTAAATTGTTTGTTGCATCACACTAAAGAGGCAGAATATAATCTGTCTCACCTTACTAAGCCATCAATAAACTCGAGAGCTTCACTTCGTAGAATCTCAAATTGACTCATTTTCTTGGATCTCCGAGATTCCTTCATCTCCAGCAGTGTCTAGCATACATAAGAATATTCAGTCAATTTACACACACGTCAGTAAGGTGGAAAACCTCACCGAAACACAGTGAGGATAACCTGCTCCTGCATATTGGTGAGCTACCTTCTGCAGTTGGAACAGATCAGTTTTCTTCTGAAGATCTTTCCCAGGAGAGGTGATATCTTCCCCGTTGGCAGCAACTTCAGAGGCTTCTGTTAAGAATGAGGCAAGAAACAAGAACATGCATGGAGTGAAAGATATGTGCTACACTGCCATTGTTTATACTAGTGGTCAAGGATGCATCATCTGAGGAAAGGGAACGTGTGCACAGCAAATAGCAGAAGACAACACAAAAGGAGGAACAAGGAGAAATCCACATATGAACTGGAAACAGTAATGTCATATCTGTTCTCATCTTCCTTGTCACTACTTACTGTCCAACTGATTGAATTTGGCAAGCAGGTCTTCCAGTTGGACAAGAACATTTCTCATCTTCTTTGACTTGACAGGCCTCAGGATTTCAGCACACCTCTGCAGCGATGCGACCAGCTCATCTTTAGCAAGCATCCTGGTAGGAAACCACAGAATGTTACCAGCTGAGAGCAAACACCTACTGATCTGAGTAGAAGTGGCTGACTTTTCACTGGAGTAGTGACTGTTTTATCCCCAGGTGTGAGTGAAATGTAGAACCGTCTCAAATAACTGCTATTCTCTATTTGGTCACCAGGAGGAGCAGTGATGTCTTT
>OOFE01050242.1:24865-60061 GCA_900323365.1 Monocentris japonica
AGCAAGCATCCTGGTAGGAAACCACAGAATGTTACCAGCTGAGAGCAAACACCTACTGATCTGAGTAGAAGTGGCTGACTTTTCACTGGAGTAGTGACTGTTTTATCCCCAGGTGTGAGTGAAATGTTGAACCGTCCCTAAATGAAGACAACCAAATCTCAAATAACTGCTATTCTCTATTTGGTCACCAGGAGGAGCAGTGATGTCTTTCACCCCTCATTATGTTGCCATCTTCTGGTAAAAAGTGTAAAATGTTCGCTGTAGTACTGATGAGCCACGTTGTAATTCTGTAATTCTCAATTAGATTGTCAATTTTAATACATTAGAATAAGTGTAGTTTTAAGAGTGTCTCAGTTTTAGAGATTTAAAATTGAAGACAATACAGTCACATACACAGCAGTATGAAGCATCAATGCAGTTAAATCAGTCCAATTCACATCTGAGCAGAAAGTCTGCAATAGCCACATGAGTGGGCTTTAACTTGAGGTGCATCTTGTCTTGCTTATATTGACCATAGCTAATCCTATGCAATCCATTTGGATCATATTGTTGGTCTTTAGGTTGTCTAAGTATTCTTGTAAAATCATCTATTGACTACATTTGGTGTGCACGCAGCCCATGAAAGATACAGCTGAGATTGAGATACAGGTTACTTATCCAGTCTTACCCGAGAAGCTGCATGGCTGACTGGTACTCCTCAATGTCCCATACGTTCTTATCCAGGCATAATATATGGAGCTCCCTGATCTGTGAACAAAGAGACAGGCACAGATAACTTCACTACTGCCACGGAAAAGAATATGGTAAGGTAAAGAAGTAGTCAACAAGTTAGAATTACTGATACCAGTAATTCAATGACAAAGACAGGGTGGCTATTTCATTGTATTATTTCAGCATACAGCAATAAGTCCTTGCCTGTTTTCCAAGAGGGTACTTAGGTAATGATGAGGTCAGGGTGTGGAGACACCTTAGGATGGGGTAATAGTTCTTGTGGTACTTACGAAGACCCTTCATCAACTTCCGACACACTTCCTGAAAAAAAAAAGGATGAAAACGAAGAGAGAATCCTTGTAAATAAACGTCAATAGGGATATGCGGTTGTGCTGAGACAAAGGGCTGAGTTGAGGCTGTACCTTCACATGTGTGTCATCAGTCAGCAGATCCACTTGTTCCTGAGGTTCTTGCTTCTCCACATACCTGGGGAAAAGGGCATGATAGGTTAGATACCATTTAAAGGACTTGTCTTTTGAGAGGGTGTAAAAATGTGACGCTACTGAACCACAAACCATAAAATGAGCTGCTAAGCTCATATCACATCATGGGAAAACTAGGGTAACCTGTGTGTTTGCTTGCAAACATGACAAGTGTGCAAAGTTTTTACCCGCCAAGTGACTCACTCTCCTTAAAAACACATGAAGTGAATCTGCAAAAGGGAGAGTAAGCAATGGGACACTGTTGGAAACCAAGTGTGTACCTCCTGAACGAGGGCAGCTGCCTGACCCTCTCCAAGTCCTGGTGAGTGAGCTGCATGGTGTTAACCACAGCCTCCTTCTTCTTACAGCACAGTACACTAAGAGGCTGGGAGTGAAAGTGCTCCAGCAGGGCCAGCTGTAGACCGACAAATTTATCTCACACACATGCACACATATCAATGAACTGCATCTGCAGACAGCACAAAGAGAAGACACAACAAGACACTCAACAGAGAATGGACATTTGGAAGCTACTCCCTACCTGCAGGCCCTTGATGAAGTTTCTCACTGAGAAGTCGTGGTACAAGAAGATGCTGATTAGCACCTGCAGCACCTTACCACTGAGCTTGAAAGGGAACTGAGGAGTCAGGATCAACTGGAAACACAGAAAATACAATTCACTTCACTTCTCCTAAGTAATCTAATAACACTAAACGTAATTGATGCCCGCAGGTGGAAACTAGGATAACCACATACAAAATAAAACAATAAAAACAGGACAAAAACTACAAGAGGGAACTTGCACACTTCCAACACCAGAAAAAAAGTTCACAGGAGAGGTATTGCACAACATAATCTTAAACTGTATTCTGGTTGATATCAATGATCAGTTAAGTGTCAGGAAATGCTGCAGAGTTTTGAATTTGGTAGCTTGACACCATTTATTTGAATTCCGAAATAAAATCCCCCTAATGCAGAACAGCAACAAGAGAGTAGATTTTGCACCTCATATTCTTTTAGAATGGTTTTCAACACATTAAATGAGTCTTATCTGCTAAATGTGTTTTTAATAAAAAGTGTGATCTTGCGTGCTGAGATCATGTTTAAGTGCTCCACTTCAGGAACCACATGTGTGCCACTGGCCTACGATTGAACTCACCAGTTTTTTTCCCCTTTGTCTCCCATACTCTGTGTCCCTGTCTACTTTCCCCACTGTCTAAATAAACTTAAAAAAAAAAAGTGACTGCACTGCCTACTGCACTTTTCCAACAACAAAAATGTGATCTTCTAATACATTTCCTCTGTGAACCTCAGATGCGCTTCCTCTGTACTGTAATCTACCTTGTCTATGACTGTGGACAGGTGCTGGGTGCAGGACAGGGACTGGAAGAGCTCTATACAAAGCAGGGAAGACACGGAGTGGGGCAGCATGTGTTGGATGGTGCTGGGTGATGTGGCAATGCCAAAGATAAACATCAGGGGAAGATGTTCAACATATCGGCTGTGAAAAAGAGAACAAGTGAGCAAATGAGTGATGAATTCTATCATATGAACAGGGAAAGAGGATACCAACAAGTTTCCTATCTTGTTATGCCGCAATAGTCTGAAAAACAAGCAAGCAATCAAATCCAATCAAACCATAATACAGAATAGAATGTCCTTAGGGGTTCTTGCTAAAGCAGCCAAAAAAATACCTAAAAATCCATTCAATGTTATATTTTACTTTAATAAAATATAATAATGCAGCTTTTAGGAAAGTGCCACTTCTGGATTAAGGCATGTTCCAACAATTCTGCATCTTATAAATCATCTTCTGGCTAAACAACCCAGATAAATATAAATTACGTTAACACAATTAGCTACGTTCACCTAGGAGAGATTTCAAGCTACACTTTTCGTTTGTGTCCAACGTAGACAACAAATGTTGAGCACAACAGAGTCTAGAAGTGATGATGATGAGAATTTCACAGTGGATCATTTATTGATTCATTTGAACTCATGATAACATATTTTTTAAACTTAATAA
The DNA here is from genome assembly GCA_900323365.1 of Monocentris japonica. Lineage (NCBI taxonomy): Eukaryota > Metazoa > Chordata > Actinopteri > Trachichthyiformes > Monocentridae > Monocentris > Monocentris japonica. The sequence goes on from OOFE01050242.1 coordinate 28,085, forward strand.
AAAAAAAAAAAAAGCATCATCGGGGTTAACCTTATCAGCAAGACAGCCATATAAACCAGTGGGGGTTTTGAAATGGTAATACAAAAATAATTAAAAAAAAAAATTTCCTTTTTGTATAATGCTGTTTTGTTTTTCCAGGGTGTCTACTAAAGTACAGTTTCAGAGCTATAGAACTCCATGACCAGTCTACCAGCTTTCTGTCAATGGGTGGAGGCTATTGCAACAACAACAAAAAGAAACAGTCAATGAACTGTTCAACCCTGAGTTCCCAATTACCTGCAGATGAGTATAAAGTCCTGGAGAACTCTTGGGTTGAAGGCCTCCAAGTCTTTGAAGATTACGATGATGGGGGGCTGCTGTTGCTCATCTCTGACAGGAGAACTACGCTTTTTACCAGGAGTACTGGTGCTGGATTTCTGAAATTAAAAAAAAAACAGAAAAAAAAATAATCTTCATGATATGACGAGGATTTTAAGCACTTTCAATTTATTTGCTTTTTTATGCGGTTTGTCCTTCTGTTGTCAGATATCAGCTAGCCTCAAACACAAAAGCATGTTCACTAGCTATGTCCTGTCTTCTTACCGTTGTTTTGGTCTTGTACCAGTCACAGAGTGTACTGAGGGAGCAGTGCACTCTCTTCTTGTGGAGCTGGGTAATGGGTACTTCAGACTCTTCATCCTCCTCATCCACAGAAACAACAGTGCCCATTAGCCTCTCCAAAACCCTCTGCATCAGATGTTTCAATGCTGACATGATAGAGCACAAATATACAGTTGAAAGCACATAATGTTATCGAAAAACATCAAGATGTAATTGGTCATTACTCTTCTAAGATACAAGCAATCTCTATTTCTTCTAAAACAATGGGCATGCAGCTTACTTTCCCAAACCCTTACCTCCACACTCTTTGGCCTGTAAATGGGCCACATAGGGAGTCACAGACTGTTGGAGTAGGTCAGAAAGGCTCTGGAAGGTCATGTCATGGTCCGGGACATTCACACCTATACAGGATATCAAGGGAAAAGACAAGCAGACAAAATGTATGCTACTATATCTGTATATCACAGGCTAAGGTTAAAACGATCCCTCACAAGGCATAGCACACCACAGATGTAGAAAGAGAAAATTAAATGCTTTGTTTTAATAAAATCAAATTTGGGGGAAAACGGACCTTAGAGTCCCAATAAATGCAAATGTCAATTACTATTGCTTCATTGTCAGCATACCAAGCACAAGAGCTGCTGTGGGAATCTCACTGGCCCTCATGCGTGATGTCCAGTCATCTGCACTGTGTTGGAAAGTGGAAGAGCACTTTCGAGTGAACTCCAGCAAGCTGTCTAGGATTTTCCTGTTGAGTTCATCCTGTAAAACCTTAGAGGAAACAAAGAAAATGTGTTTCTGTCACATTCCAGTCCATCTATACCTGTGTCAACACAAAATGTATTTGAGAATGGCAGAAATGCAAACATACTTAATTTGGGAGAATGATGTTAACAGAACACCTTAACAGATACCACTATTCCAGTTTCACCAACTTCACTCTGTAAAATCTGTTGGGATGGACAGCAACTAACTATGGAGAGGAAGACCTACTGGTGGCCTACATGTATGTCATTTGAACTTACCTCTATGTCAGTTTTCATTTTGTCCCACAGATTCTGACAGAGTTTGAATCGCAGTTCACTGTTCTCAGTACCTTCACAGCCATTAATGAAATAATCCTCTGTCAAGAAAAGGTCAACAAAATGGCAAAATCTAAGTTTGGTTAGCTCACTCATGCCACAACACATCACTGAAAACTAAAACTAAGGTAATTTTAGTACTGCGAGATAACTCACCCACACCGCATGTCTTCTTTTTCTTTTTAGCACTGGGCTTGAAAACAAAGCAGCCCTGAAATAACAATAGTCGCACTGTTGTCAATATTAAAAAGCCAAACAAAGAAACATAAACTTAAGGGTCGCGATCGCCACCATCCTTGAATGATGTTGATTACGAAGCAGACATCCAACATAACGTAAGAATATTACCTGTGATACAGATGAAGTAGACATTTCAGCGTTATTTAGTTAGTTTACAATCGCGCAAAGCGCTGTGGCTGGACAACAAAATGTTAACTCAAAATGTTAGCTGCGCTTCCAGTTATTATGACAGATAAGGTTAGCTGTCTGAGGCTACTTCCTGGAACATACTTCCCGCCAGTGTGACGTTTCCGGAAAAGGTTGCGTTCATTGGCTAGGCTACGTACGTTGTTATCATAATCCGCAAATTCTAACGATTGACCATGATAAGATCAAAGATTGATTGTCATCATCAAATTTAAACTATTGTAACACTTGACGAAAGCGCCAAACATGACCTGAAAGTTATAGTCTACTTTCATTTCATTGTCTCTCTCCAGCACATGGCGTTATAACATTGTTGATCTTGAACACCGTGGCCTTGGCATCAACCCACCATTCCATTCCACAAAGTTGGAGAGTGCCCCTACTCCTCGCTTTGCACGTAAAATGACATCATATTAAAAAATTCTTATGTGAAAACACTTATGGCAGCACTAGACAAACTCCAGAGTAGGCCATTGGCACAAACAATAGCGTGTTATCCGTCAACAATGATGCATCTAAGATTAGAGATATGATAAACTTGTGAAGGTATTCATGTTTTAAAGTCAGTGCTGAAATATTCATACCCGTCAAGATGTTTAGGAACATTGCCATAAATAAAGGTCTACAGATTTCTTCATGAGGCAAAACTGACCATCCTTCTCGAGCTGGACTGCAATGGAAAGTTACATTATGTGAATACTATCCATGTTCATCATGCAAAGGTTCTGTCTATAAGAGACTCAAATATGTTCTGTGTATGACAGAGCTATCCCCAGATGATCCTCTGGGCTTGATCTTGCTCTCCAATAATGTTTTCCTTCATGTCTCAAAATTAACTATGACAACCTTTTTTTCTCCAGTATGTATGACCAACTGGTCTCTTTTCAGGTATAATTTAACATAATATTGGAATGTATCTTTGCTGTATTAGGACAAAGCGCATGAGGCTAGGTAGCCTATAAAATACTATTGCATAGTATAACTAAACAAACCTGATGACGAAATTAAGATGCATGCAACACAAGAGATCCGTAGACTACATTTTACAAAAGGAACCAGTTACATTTTATTGAACACTTTGTGGAAGACATGTAAATATTACAGATAGGCCTACTAGTGTTGAAAAAGGATGAAATAAATACAAACAGAACTTGAAATCCCATAGGGATATATAAAAACAGATTTTTTCTTTAAAAGTCTCCATTTAGCAAAAAAACCAAACATCTTCAGTACTAAGCATCATAAATACAAACATGTTTCTAAAATCTATGCCCTATAGATTACCTGGTTATTATAACTAACATACATACTTAAAATTGTCCAAGACATATTTCATAAGTAAAAAATAGGCCATTTCATCTTTAACTGTGACCATAATTGTGAACAGTTGGAAATTTGATGCACTAACAAACAAACCATTCTGCAGCAAATCCTGAGTGAGAACGAGTTGAAAATAAAACATCAGGCTATGATCCACTATAAAGCCACTTCTTTATTATAACTGTGGGCCTCATATCTTGGAGCTGCTTTAGCAAAAGGTCAGCACCGTCTGAAAAAGTTTTATCCATGACAATCTTAACATTGCTCACTGATTTGAGATTGAGGGGATTTCTGAAGTCTATGAGATTTTCACAGTCACTGAATTCATCAGGTATTTTACTTTTCATAGCAGATTTCTGTTTATGAGTTTGTTGCCTTTTGGATGGCAACTCAACACTGGATCTGTCACTCAATTTCCGTTTGGAAGCATGGGTTGACTCTGAGGTTTCCAAGAATTTAAGGAAAGAGTCCTCAAGTCCTAAAGGCTTGAAAGACCCTGGCATTACCCCCTCATCACGCTGTTCTTCTTGAGCTGCAGGGGTACTAGGATTTGAGTTCTCTCTTGAACTGTTAACAGTCGAACGATTCCTAAGGGTCTGTATCCTCTCTGGACAAGCTGGTGTTGGATGTGCAGGTTTTCTGGGACGGCCCTTTTTATTTCCCACTTCTGGCCCAGTGGAAGCTTGGGATTCTGCACTGTCATCATTGGACAACTTGCTGTCTTCTTGGGCTATTCTATCCGCCAGCTCCTCTGTCTTCTGATCACTGGGCATTGAATTAGGTGTTTCACTCTCTTCCAGCTCTGTCTCCTCAGAAGATGAACTTGATGACATGCCCTCTGATTTGTTTGCGTCTTTGAACCTGGAACGTGAACACTTTTTGCAGAATATGAACTGGCTCCTCTGGTCTTCAATGTATCGCTCTGTGAGGCCATGAGTGGTGTAATGTTTAAATATATTTCTTTCAGCCCGTTCCACTGCGTCACAACCTATTATCATGCATGGGTACTGCAAGGAGGATTTCTTGGTGCACATGGCTGATGCCTCATCATGAGATTTCAGCGTGGGTTTTCCAAAACTGGTCCAATGTTCAATGGATTTCCCATCTTTCTTCTTAGTGTTTTTCTTCTTCACTTTGAATTTGTTTTCAACATTCTCTTTCCCATTGTTGCCCCCACAGAACAGCCCCACTGATTTAGACCTTCTACCATCATTGCTTTTAGGATCATACACATAATCATGCTTTTTTATTAGGTGACGAAGGAGGTTAGATTTTGTAGTGTAAACACGGTCACATGCCTCATACTCACACTTGAAAGTTGTATCCACCGTCCCACTCTCAGAGATAGCGATTTCCTTGTGGTAATTCTTAATGTGCTCAATGTACTTTTCCACAGAGTCAAAGGGGAGAGAGCACTCTGACCGGTCACAGTTGAAAGTCCCTACGCTCATGCTGGCCATCATAGCGGTAGCTTTGTCACGGGTGAACTTATGAAGTAAAAGGTAATGCTGCACTAACCTTGTGATTCCCATGAACACCCTTGAGCAATCTTTCACTTGACACCTGACCTCATTATCTTTGCCTATGCTCTCTTGTCCATTTCTAACATCAGTCTTTTCAACATCAATTTCCCCTTTGCTAGGGGGCAGGGATGCCTGATGCATAGCCCTGTAATGGAGGATCAGATTTTGCTGAATGGTGAAAGCAGCGGTACATCCTTCATGAACACAGCGATATGGTCTATACGGACTGAAGGCATTGTCTGTGTCACACATTTTGAGCCCCAATTTTTTCTGAGGTTTCTCCCTCCTCTGGGAGTCTTCCTTTGTCAGTGTGTTTTTTGAGCTGCTGGGTTTTTCTGGGGAGGATGAAACAGATGCAACAGGCAGGCTGGATGCTGGTTCTTTTACATTGCTCAAAGATGATGCATCTGATTTTCCTCGCTGCTCCCACGTTATGCCAACCTGACCAGGTTGCTCCTTCAAATCTGGAGTCTTGCTTACTTCAGCCTCTTTAGGTTCCTCTGGGGCTTGCTCAGGAATTGAGGGTAGTGTCAGCTCACAAAATGACCTGTCACTCAAATAGTTTTGAGGTGATGGTAGTCGTGTAACAGTTGATACTTCATGTGTGATGCTCTCTTTTACTGCATCACCTGCTGTAGTGATTTCAGAAAGCTTTATATTACCCTCATTGTCTGTTTGAGAGTCGATTGCAATGTCAAGTGGTTCTTGTTTTATAGCAGGTAACATTACTGCTGATCTTGTCATACGACTGGTATTGACCTCAGTAGCTGCACGGCTGCTATATTCATCATCTCTGGTAAGTCTGAATACACGCCTATTTCGTGCACTGATCTTAAGCTTCTGCATCTCTACCTTTGACAAGCGGTGGACTTTTTCATAATGAATTCTCAAGCCTGTAGTTCTGGTAAATGTTTTTGGGCAAATTTGACAAGGATACGGAGATAATTTGACAGGAGTTCTTTTAAGTTCTTCTATCATCTCATTGGAGTAATCATGCATTCTAGTCAGGTGTTTGAATAACGCCTCTTTAGTCATGAATGAATACTCACAATCATCCTGGTCACATTTAAAAGGTTTCGGTAACTTTTCCCGAGGCTGGTCATCCCTTTTCTCTCTTGTTTTTAATGTCTTACTTTTTTCACTTTCATTGGTTGGATCACTGTGACTGACATCATGCGCTAAGGAAATATTTCCAAGCATCTTCTCTTGTGCAGCCTCAATCAAATCCAACTTTTGAAAGGCTTTTGAAATTTCCATCAAGTGATCCTCTTGATAAGGTACATTGAGTGTCTTCTCTGCCCGATTGCCATTTGTTTGAGTGGGCTGGTCTTCAGGGGAAACAGAGGAGAACGTGTTTGATGAATAAGAGTCCATCGTATTTGTATTTTGGGGTTCCTGTTTCATCACCACAGACGATGTCAATGTGGTCAAACTACTAGTTTCCTGTGAGAAATCACCATTTGAGATGTTGTATATTGCTCCATTAGTATCAGGGACGTGAGGGTCATTGAGAAAATCAAGAAATGACGTTGGCAGATCAGCTGTCAGATCAATTTCATCTAATGGCTTGCACTGTGAGCGTTTTGATAGATGACCTCCGAGAGACTTGGTGCTTGTGAACTCTCTGAAGCATCTCCTGCAGATGACTTTGCCATCCTTTATGATAGCTGGCCATTTGGTTCGCTTGCTTAACCTGCTGCGTTTTCCTTTCTGTATCTCAGGGTCACCATTTTTCTCATCTGAAGGGTTAGCCTCATTTTCAACATTACTGCAGTCCTCCTCATAAGGGAAATCAGTGTGAATGACACTGTGTGGACTAAGCATGCCATCCACAGAGTTGTCCATCGGTTCATAACCAGAACTTGTCATATTCTCCGTTTTAATGATTTCAGTTGTAGCTTTTAGAGCAACTTGGGCCTCTGGGCTCAGACATTTCATAGGAATATCCACCGATGATCTCTGACTGAGACTAGAAGTTGAATTTTGACCATATGGAGTGTGGTAACTTCCTCCAGGAAGGCTGTCAACTGTTGAGATACTGCTGTCATTACCCAATTGGCCTGTCATACTGGCATTGCTTTTTCTCACATCAACACCATCTCCACTGACCTCTGTATGCATTAGCCCATACTGATGTGCTCCGTTGTGCATTTGCCCTCCATTGTCAAGCATCAGAGAACTGGACACATACTGAGACATCAAGCTCGAATCTGAAGTAACATGTGACATAGTGCCACCGTGTATAGCTGCCAGCGAAAGGTCTCTTTCGGATGGGAGAGAGGTTGTGGTTTGATACGGGTCTGTCTGCCATGCAGGGTAGCTCCGAGAGGGGTACTCATTCATGTTGAAGGCATCTGGATAGTTATTCATGGGAGGTGAAGACCATGCTTGGGATATATCTGATTGCATTATTCCACCAGAATTGGCTGGGCTTCCCCATGATGGGTATAGTGTGGGATTCACCATTGGAGTGATAGGCACTGGATCCATGGAACCAGGATAACATGGTGCAGGTGAGCTTGAACATCCCATTGGGTAATCCATTTGTTGCATCCCAGTTTTGTTGCATAGTGGTGATAGCTGATTTGACGGCCTGTTACTTTGGTTCTGTGACTGATTAGGTGAAGCTTTTCCTACAGTTGATACCTTTCCTGCTGTTATTTTGGCCACTTTGTTGTATTTCTTAGCCAGTTTCCAGTCTTCAAATATTTCAGGGTGTTGTTTCTTCACGTGCCTGGACAGACTTTTGTTGGTACTGTATGCGCGTGTACAGTCATTATACGGGCAGCAATGCAGGTTCTCGTCACTGCCAGTTAAAGCAGGCGTGCTTGGAGGATACCCCTGTAGCGAACAAGGGTTTTCTGTCTTTATCTGAGATGGAGAAATGATCTGGGGTAATTCTTTCTGAAATACATGAGCTTCTTCATGAACATGCCCTTCGCTCTGTTGACCTGCCATAGGATTTGGTGAACACGTTATGGAATACATTGGAGGATTCTCATCTTGTCCAGCCACGTTATCGTGCGGCTGTAAAACCTCAGGTGCTGGTTTCATATCTACTGGTGCTGGAGTGGGATTTGTCAGTGGAGTGTAACATTTCTCTGGTTCAGGATTTGCTTCAGGATTTGCCACAGAATTCAACATGCTTTCAATTGAGTGTTTGACTCTTACAGGACCAAGTTCTTTTGCAACCTGTGGTGATCTGGATGGTGATGTGCTTGCCTTTGATGCTTCCTTCATATATGCCTCTGTATTAATCCGCTCAAGGCAAACAAAAGCAGAACATTTGTCTTCTTTTTTAGGGGTGCTCTGGGGTGAGGGTTCAACTTTAAGGGAGGCAGGAAGATTCTCATTTGTTGCGGGCACATTGTGTACTGTGTCACTTGTACCATGATTCTCCTGGTGAGACATGAATTGGGACTGTGAGTAGAAAATCTTCCCACAGTTGTCCATTTGGCAGGTGTAGGTAAGGTAATGCTGAGCCTCATGATCATACAACAAGTAGGCCTCATTGAAAATCTTGCCACAGTTAGGGAACATGCACTGTGCCTTAAATTCTGAATGTGTTTTTCTATGCATGAGAAGTTCAGAATTGGAATTAAAGTTGGCCTTGCAATCCAGCTGTATGCAGATGTATGGTTTGGTTCCACAGTGCATTTGCAAGTGATCATTGAGATGTTTGACATTAACAAACTGCCGTCTGCAATACTGGCACACCACTTTCTGCTTTTGTATCTCTAAAAACCGTGTCGCTTCTTCGTCATCCTTGTGACATCTTACATGAGCCATGAGATTACGGAAAAACTTGAAAGCCTTTGAACAATTTCTAACAGGACAGAAACAATCTTGGCTTATTTGTGCCTCGGACGTAGCTTGCTCTAGCTTAACATGACTCATGTTCACCAATTTGTCAGCATTTGTATGGTTGCCATTTGAAGACTCAATTTTAACTGGGCTGAGGTTTGTCTTGGCAGCAACCTTCAAATTTTTAGATGGACTTTTGGGCGACTGAATTGGTTTGTTCACCTTCCTTGCAGCTTTCATTGCAGCTAGTCTCTCTTTGCAAGATTGCTTTACATGTGATGCTACATGTGGCTCTAAAACCTCCCTACTTTCAAAACTATCAGCACAAATTGGACATAGGTACACTCCATCTTTAAAATGCTTCTGAGCATGGCGAACGATTCTGTGACCTAAGAACTCCTTGTCACACAAAACACAATACTGCATATAAGCTCGCCAATTTCTGAATCTAGCTGATACGAACCCTTGTTCCCTAAGTTTTTTAGCTTCTCTGTTTTTCTCTCTTTCATCAGTGATTTCATTCAGTTCATTTGTAGTGTTTAACAGAAAGTCTTCGAGGTCTTTGTATTCAGGGGCCTTGCCCAGTATGCTTTCCGCCTCCTGTTCATCTGTATCGTTCAGTGTGTCAATAGATGACACAATAGCTGCCTCCTCGCCCATCAACGCCAAGCAGTTGCGCTTCAGTGTTTTCCAGTCCCAGAACTCTGGATCAAAAGGCCACTGTGTCTTCAAGGCCAGCAGTAACTCACAGCGTAAAGAATTGGGTACGGGTAGACTACCTTCCTCCTCAGGCTTTTGGTCAGGTTCGTTGTACAGTGACTCCACAGCGTAGTATGAGTCGACGGTAGGCTGAAGGAGGAACTCAGTCAGTTGGCATGCGCGTTTAACTTCTAGATCAGTTGGCAAGAGGCAGTGAATAGTTTTGCAGATGGTTGACTTGCTGTCCTTATGGTCACTGGAGGTCATTTTCAGAGCCTGAATGCACATTTCAACACACACTGGAAGCCCCACCTCTCCAACCTGAGGAAATTTAAAAAAATAAAATAAATTGCATAAATGCCAAGGATAAGTTTTCAAGATCACAAAAAAATATGTGTTCGGCATCCAACTATAAGTCAGTGTTTGTGTGATTGGCAATGGTTCTGGGTTCAACCAGAAATTCACAGAAATCTGAGATTTTTTTTTTTTTACCTCATTTTGGACTACTTTGATGAGAAAGAGAATGTGACAGACACTTCTGCAGAGAAGAGCCATCTTTTTGCTCTGATCAAGAAATGCATCAGCTGACGACTCCAAACGCATCAGTAGCTTACTCCAGAACAGTGTGAGTTCCCTGGAAAAGATCAGAATATTTAATTCATTTCGGGACCATTCGCAAGTGAATTGCACCATCAACCTGAAATTATTCAACAGCCATTAGCAGTGAAAGAGTATGTAGACAATCCTAATGGTCAGGAACACTCACCAGGCACAATAAACATCTCCCTGGAGAAGCTGTCGCTTGAGGAAGGCAGAGCATAAACAAAGAGCTCCTTTCTCGTCTTCTTCCGACTCCAGGTTACAGATCATCTCAAGAGCATCTTTACAGTCTATTGACGTAATCTATTAGTGAGAAAAAGAGAGATTCTCAAAGAAACTGTCAAATTCATAGAAATGAGTAGCTACAACATTTGACAAAACTGTTATGCCCATTACCCCTGCTTCATGTTACTAGAATATCTACCTGAATGCAGCTGACAAATAAATGCCTTCAATTCAAAATTTCTGTTTTGGGGGTTCACAGTCTAAAGCACATAAGATTATTGATCAGTTGTTTCAACGGCATAGTGCCTGTTTAATTGTTGAATTAAATGACTTTGTATGTGTGACATTTCTTACTTCTTCCATTAGCTGCTCTTGACTTTTTGTCATACAGATGCAAACCAAGTAGGTTTGTTTGAAGTTTCCTTTTCCTTCATATCCCGGATACTCTGAGCACATCTTTGCAAGGACAGCAGCTTTTTCAACACTGTTCACTTTGATAAGGTGCTTTATTCGCATGTTAAGGAGTGTAGGACCTTCCACTTCCAGAAATTCATGAGCTAAGAAGCAGAGACACAAAATCAATGTGATTCACAATTACTACACTTAATAAATTGAGGTTTAACTAAATTACAACTGTACAAGTTACAGTGTAAAACAAATACATGTAAGCAAGTAAGAACTAACCTTGCTCAGTTTGAGGCATTTCATTGGATAGGATGCTGATGAGAGTGGTGTTAGACCACACACCATCCTGCTGCGCCAGAACTGAGAGCATGCAAAGCTGTGTGTGACTACTCTCTTGCAAAAGGCTGTGTGCCAACTGTAAAGGAAGAAAAATAAGCATTATAGTTACAGAAATGCTAAAACTTCCATGTGCTCAAACTCAGAAAAGTGTTATGCCCGCCCAGACTGATCAACAAGTCTGAAGTAATTGTTACAACACTGTTACTGACGTTATGTCAATAGTCAGTAGAACATTTCTTCAATGGTAGTTTTTTTTTTTTTTTTTAAAGTCTAGTAGTATTTCAACCCAGATTTTTTTTTACATATGATGCAAAGCTGTCAGGGCAAATGTTCTAGTCTTAGATCAAAATTACATTTTCTTTGCTTTTCAAATCTAATGTAGACCAAATGCATTAGTGTCACGAAACAATTTTTCATTGCTTATCATTGCAAAGATAAGCAAAAAAAATATCTAGTCTACTAACAGCCCTTGGGATACTGACCTTCATGGAGGACTGAAACTCCTCCCATAAGGCACCAGGGACATGCTGGGGCAGTGAGAGCAGCAGCTCCACACAGCTCCTGTGAAGTCAACACAATCATTTGTTAGAGCAAAATTTAGGTCAAGGATGTGCAGACAATTTACAAATGTAAGGGTAACAATGCAACAATAACTATTCAGAAAGTAAGAGTGCTGATGTTAAGTGAGATTTGACTTTTTGAACTTAATGGAGATGATGATCAGGAAGAAGACTTCTTCCTGATCATCATCTCCATTATGTCCCCTGCCACTGATCCTAAATCAGCACCACTGAGATACTCTAGGAATATGGTACATAAAATAAATACAGTGTTTCTTTTCAGTTGGTAATAATGACATGGTCAGAACAGCCTGCTCAGTAATTGTAATCAATAAAGTAAAACACCCTTGATATTATACTGATATCCTCTGATGTCCTTTATTTCATGTAATTGCTGTAATTCTGAGTGCAAAGTATGTTCTACAGCCCATTCCAAATATGTCTAAGCTCCCCAAGAGGCAGCCTACATTTCTATTCTGTGTTATAGCCTGAAGGACTTTGCCTTTATAACTCCTTGAACGGCACACAATGTGAATAGCTGCATAGCTGCAGACTGTTCAGTCTTTCTCAACTTCTTACATCTACATTTTCTTTTTGTTTGCATGTCTTTCGTCCTGTTTGTCATATGGTGTGCTTCTTTTCTGTGATCACCATGGAGATAAGGAAGAATCATGCATAAAGACAGATTTTAACTCAGAGACATGCAGAACAAAATTAAGAAAATTCTGACATTCATCAAGTTTTCTAATTTCAGGTTTGTTCAAGGTTTTGTACACATCCAAAACCTGTAACCACTCTTTGCCATATAAAACATGAAGGATATGACTTGCTGGAGATGCTTTTCTGAAGGTTCAATTTTAGCATTATGTTTCTGTCAGTAATGTGTAACAAATATTACACGTCAAGTGCATAAGAGGAAGATGCTGTTTGAAATAAAAGAAAAAGATGTCTCCAGTTTTCATTTGGATTTTTATAACTATAGTGTTTCAAACTGTCCATCTTCATAAGTATGATTTATTTCTATGGATTTGTCTCCAATCAATGTACATCATATGTGACTTCATTATTTTGAGTTATCTCATCCCCCTTCTTTCTTTCCATTCATAAATAATCACCTCCTCCTTTTGCTCCGGCTAATGCGTGTCATTTGCAACCAATATTTGTAATTACTTCATCAACAGGTCATATAAAGCATTAAATGGCACAAAACCACTTGTAAAGAAAGACTGTTTGTGTTTCAGACTGGAAGGTTGCCTAACCCACCAATTAATGATAGGCAAATTAACTGTTGTTGCTGCAACAAGGGAGCTGTTTGCAAACTATATATGCCAAGTATGAAAACACATCAGCATGATGTTAAGGAGGCCTAAATGAATGTGAACACACTCCAGCTAAGAACATTTGATATGTCAAACCTAAAGTGGGAGAAGTTCAAATTCCCAGCTGTATGCAAGTTTCATCTATCCTAGTTAGTTTTCTCATACACATTTTTCTCAAGTACAAATATCAAAGGCATTTAATAAAGATTTAAGAAACTTAATCCAACCCTTTTACAGGCTCTACTCACAGTGCTAGCTTTTCAAGTAGGAGTGGCACGTTTTCACATTCGGAGGAGAGACAGGAGGTGGCCTTAGCAAAGCTGAGGATGGCCACAGTGTACACCTCCAGCAAAGGCAGTGGATCCTCATCGGGTTTCCAACGTCCGGCATGTTCCACGAGGACCTAGAAAAATGAACATTAAATAAGTACAGTTAGGCTAAGTCCATTGGTGATTGTTTATTTCATTAGGTGTAGTAAACCAACAGAAGCCCACTCAGAAAATACTATTTATCTGAATTAGTTCTTAGTCACAATGGCAGAAAAAGTCAACCTAAAGCTATTTCCAGTTGGGGACTATGCACCTGTCTTAGTAAAATTGTGATGAATGAAAGTGCTACGGAGATAGAAATAGAAATCATAGTTTGTCAAATAATAGGTTGTAAAAACAAACACCATGTGCTTAAATCATGAGTCACCAAACTTTTAAGTTAAGAGTGTAGAGTACACATGGTGTTATGTAAAGATTTATTATTATTATTATTATTGGAAATTAGAAAGTTTGCAGAATAGCTATCTTTTGTTGTTGTTTAGGTTGAATTTATTCTACCAGTTACTCATTGTACCAAAGCAGTTGTGTAATGTAATTACACATAAAACAATGATGCTTGGTAAGGTCCCACAAATAAATCAATAGCCAAAAAGTTTGGCTTTACTAGCAAAACATAAAAACTAGGCCATGACAGCTAACAGTAAAAGAGGTATTCTATTTCTCAATACAGGGACTGAATACAAAAAAATGGTATCATAGCAATTTAGTATCAATGACAATTTGAGGGCAACAAATGTTAAAAGCTTAAAAATCGGATTTTAGCGTGTCTGCTTAGCTCATGGGCATTTTGTAAAACAATTGATCATAGTCTGATTACACTGAGAAAACAAAAAGGAATTCACAAATGATGAAAATACTTGATACTTGAGCTCTCATGAAACATGCACAACATTCACAAATACACTTTTAGAAACTGCCATTTAATTTGAAGTATTTTTTTAAGTTTATAACACAGTAAAGATTGCATGTTAAGTTCAGTTTCTGCTGAAGTGATACCTCTGCTTTTGGACCAGTTTTGAGTATAACAATAGTAAATGCTGAAGACAGCAAAGCACCAGTAACCAAACTGTTATATGTGGTACCGAAAAAAAGAAAAAAAAAAACCCCCCCCGCCCCCCATACCTTTTTTTTTTTTTTATACAATCATTGATCCAAAGTAAGGCCTACCCTCCATTCGATGAAAAGACCCCCCTCCCTCCGTTCTTCCAGAGACAATTATTTTATACAGATCAAATCATGCTGAATGACCTTATAAGCACTTAATTTGTATTATTATAAAACATCTCTATCACGGCAAAACCACACAAAACTAGCTACAGAATCCAGCCAGTCTGATACATTAAAAGATACTCTACTCTTTCTGAAATTAGTAAAAAAGTTGTAAATTGAATTAGTAATTATTGCCAAGTACTCACTGCCAGTAATGTGGCATGAAACATAATCTCAAACAAATATGGTCTAATGATAAAAATCGCTGCTGTGTCGCTCCGTTAACGTATATGGAGTATGGACCACGCATGATACATACGTGGTCAAGGCAAATAAATGAAGAGATGTGTAATGGAGTCAGTGACCAATGCCACTTTCCCTTTCAAATCACTCTCTCAACCAACTGCAGTCACATCGGTGATGTAGACACCCGTTTACAATCTTTTGCAGGCTCTACATGACTAACCGGAATATTTCCGGTGATGTGGTTAGCTAACGTTAGATTAATTAGTGTATGAGGCCTTGGCTACCACCTTGGAAAAATCATTGATCTTTCCGTACAATAAAGCAGCTTAAAAAGAGTAACCAATTTTATTCACCTAGCTAAAATCTGAACAAGAGCCGAGGTGCAGTATTATAAGCTCGAGTGCTATTTTCTAAGGCAATTATAGTTGCATAATTCAATGCATATCAATGCAACCGTCCACTAAAATCTCGCTAGCTACCCATTTTTGCACAGCATGACCACTGCACAGGACAGGGGGACCCTGCATACCAGCTAGCAGCATTCATCTGATATTAGCTATCTGGCCTGGAAAATACGAGTAATACGTGCACAGGGCACACACATCGAGGTTACTTCTTCCCCCAAGAATAGTGAGACTTTGCAAATAAACACAAACCACTGACAAACATCAGTGAGAGAATGGCTGAAAATCACGGGGGAGTTTTTTCCCCATCTTGAAAGGCCAGGCAGCTAGCTAGCCAGCTAGCTCCTTAGCTACATTGTTGTAGCAAACGTAGACGCGCATCCTCGGCCAGGAAGCCAGAGGGGCTGCAGGCTGCCCGGGATGAGCAGCAGGCAAACACACTAACCTGGCAAAACTCCTGGCAGAAATGTAGAGAGGCTTCCAACGGCGATTCCGAACTGTCTTTCAGCGCTGTGGTTAAACCCTGGAACCGCTCTCGGAGCACCTCGATAGCTTTCCGTGTGTCATATTCCCTCTCTGTCTCCCCCTCCGCCATCTTCACAACAATCACGACCGCGTACGCACAGATGTTACGCTGCCAGACTCGCACACGCACGGACACGCAGGAGGGGGAGGGGAGAGCACACAGTGTGCTCCACATATCCCGATGTCAACAAAGCATCCATGACCTTACAATGACACAAGATCACACTACACAAGACATTTATTTAGTGTCTAATGTCAGTGTGATTTCATGTCTGAATTGTCACATCACACGGAGAAGCTGCCATAAGCCTAGGCTAATTGAGGTACATGCTGGCTGCTAGTTATGGTTGGAAAATCAAGGAGATAAAGACACTAGTGGGTAAGCTATGACCTCCCGTCAGTGATCATCATAAGACAAACAACCACCAATAAACAAAAATAAAATATATTTTAAGAAAAGATAATACTTTATTGATCTCCATCGGGAAATTCCCTCTTTTCGCTTGCCTCCCTCCAGGGTGGTTAGAGTGCAGGGCCAGCACCCCCGATTCAGTGACTTGCTCAAGGACACTTCAGCAGGGCAGATGTTTGCTGACAGGGCTTGAACTTGGTGAAGTGAAGGACAATTTCTGTAACCGGCAAGCCCCCCTGCCGTCTCCGAAAGACCCTATCCTCATTTAACTTATATCAGTTTGATGCCACTTACTATGACGTGTACTATAAATTTCCCTCATAAAGATTTATGTCATCCTGTAAAGATTGAATTCCTTCTTGCAAATAAAAAGTTGGGTAAACTGTGTTTAGGTGGGTTTGCCGTCTTCATCATAAATACATATATCCCTGCACAACAACACAATTTACACAATTTAAGTCAGAAAAGGACATGTATACGGCATCTCATCTCTGCAACATTCAATGATTTCAGTCTCAATTCATTGAATGTCATGGCCCCATGCCCCATGGTCTACTTGAAATAGATGCGCGCTGCTAATTATGCTTGGAAAATCAAGTCAATAAAGACATAGGTCTGTACAACGACCTTGTTAAGTCGTACTAATTTTTAGTTCCATGCTTCTATTCAAAACACACACACACACATTTATGTACACTTTGATGTAAGGCAAATTCATGAATCAGTGTGCACATTTTAATGGCTTTTCAATCTACAATGAAACCTATGCATCTATCAACACAGAATGTAATTACACATCATCACTGACATAAGATCACTACAAAACAGATATATTCCAAGCAATTTTGGCAATACAAGAAGATTAATTGTACACAGTATAACATATGTTATTTGTTGCCAAGCCTCATTGCAGAAGAGCATCACAGGATCTTTTATTGCTTATGAAAATAGCAGGTGCTGCAGTGGCAATCTGTATGGTTCCTCACCCATATACCTGCGACCTCCGTCTAAAAGCGGGATGCATGAGGAGGAAGAATCAAGACTGAGGGTTAAAAAAGGTACCTTGTTCTAAAATACATATAGCTTAAATTGGCCAATAAGTATTATAGGAAAAATAAAAGCACTACTACACTCAAAAATGCACAAAATGCCTAATGTGTCATCTTTATCCAGGTACTATAACATAACAACAACAACAAACTATAACAAAACTGTAACTAGAAAGGAAAAAGTGGTCTTTACTTGGGGTTTACATTTTTTCTCAGGGAATATCGATTTCAAAATATTTTTTCTTGTGACAAAAAACTTATTTTGCAAGCTGTTGCACAGGCCAATCTTGCAAAATTATTTCATTTCTAGACTGCGAACAAAGTGGAGTATATTATTTCAGAGAATTGTATCTTATTTCATCTGTATCGGGGGAAGTGGGAAACATAATAAAGCCCATAGCTTCAGATACCAATTTCCCCAAGATTTGAGGGCTCACTTTAACCTTCTTGTAACCTACCTTCAACTATAGACACAGTATTTAAAGAAAACACTGGTGTACATTTGTGCTTACTGTACCTTATAGCTGTGCTTTGCAACACAGCATGTTGCCTCTGAGGTGATGTTCTTTGGGATTGTCATTGTCTTCTTGGACTTTAGAGGTGTAGGGTATGCTCTAGAGAAGCAGCAGCCCATGCACTGGTAAACTGGACGCTCCATTGAGAAAAGGCTATTCTTTCTCAGTGTGCATTCCTCACAGCCCACTAGGGAATGATGATAGGAGTTTAAAAGCCAGGATGTAGAACTATCGAATGTGGACATTAAGTGATATTTTGGCCAGCTACACTTTGCAGGACAATTTAAAACCTGAGACTGACAATACAGCGTACAGTCCTTGTGAATAGCACTAAATACTTGGGAACAAGCAGAAATATTAATTTACTCAAATACAGTAGATAAAGTTTGTCTACTCAGTCTACAAAGCTCCATTCACTAAACGACATTATCAAGTAACAGATTCCATAAAATGTAGGCTCACCACAATAGTTTAAAGTACAGACAAGTGTGTGTGGACAACTACATAGTAATAGCAAGAAGTAAGTTTTGCCTTAAAGAGGTTATGTTATTATACAGTAAAGAATACAAACTAATATGTATGGCATAAAGAAATCTTACTGTTGGACATGTCACGGTTGGGGTAAGAATCAGCAATGTAAAGGAGAAAAGATAACAGAAGAAGAGACAGTCCAGTTGATTTCATGGAGCCCATCGTGGTTGCAGCAATTACCTAACAACATAGAGAAGAAAACAAATGTTCAAAATGGTCAGTGAAATGAAAAATATCTGCAGTCATAACATTATAAAGGAGCAAGACATGGAGATAATACCATGTTGAGAGGACGTTACCCCTTCTCTGTGCCTCTGTGCTGTGCAGGAAGCCTTTTTTTACTGACAACCCTACTGCTTCAATCCATGCTGTTTTATAGCAATGTCCCTAGTCTATACACTCTGCCTGGGTTAGATAAAAACCCTCCAACCTTATCAGTGATCTCGCTGACTCATTGACCATGTAGCTACTTTCCTCATAATCCTTTGAATGCAAAAAAAGACCAGAACACTCACTGGAAAGTCAAAACACACATCCATCAGCCTTCCATCTTGACTATGAATGCTGCTCTTAATCCCTGGATTGTTGTTACTTGGTAACTGAGGGTTGTTATTATTTGCCACGTCATGGCAAGGGTGGGGTCACTAGTTTGTGATTTTAATTGTCATTTTGTTTTCATGTAGTCCTATCATTCGTACATCAAGTCACATACAGTATGTTACACTTTAAGTGACTTAAAGTGCTATGATTACAAAGCTTATGAAGGACTAAATGCTGAAATATCAGAAAGTGGTTAAGGATGTAAGAGTGGTTTATTTCTGTGACCTTATTTCAAAGAAATGTCATTACTTTCAGTGTTGTTGATTCAGTTGTTAGTCTCTCTTCAAGTCTCCACATTGAAGCCTACACTGTAAAGTGTGAAGAATTTTTAATATTCTTTACCAAAAAAGTAGAGGATATGATATATCAGGTTTTCCTTTGACAGGGACCTATCCGTCACTGTTGTGACATGATGTGATGAGCTGTTTTGAAACCATTTCTCCTAGAGGTTAGTGGCAGAGGTCCATGAGAGGTCCCCTCCACCTGTCTCCTATCAAGTTACTTAAAATGTATTCAATTCAGTCAGTGCAAGCATTTTTCTCTTATCAATAGCTCTTTGGCCACTAGTACTTTATCTCCTGCTAACTACTGGCCCATCTTCACACTGCCCCCTTAATCAGAGGTTTTAGAAAAAGGTGTTTCACCCCAACTGATATCTTTTATGACTCAGAATTACATCTTTAAGAAATTCCAATCTGGTTTTAGAGCACATCATAGCACAGAGATTGCTCTCCTCAGAGTGGCTATGATGTTGTTTTATTTATTTATTTGACAGGGACAGTGGACAGTTAATAAACTGACCGAGAATTAGCTAAGAAGCTAGCATCTGCAGTCCCTGGGCAGATAACAAGCAGATGCAGATGCACATTAACAGTTCATGCATCTCTAACATTAAAAACAGTGCTGTACACGTAAGGACAATAACGTGCACATGCACACACACACACAAAGGTCAGAAGATTATACTTTGAAGTAATAATAATGATGATACCTTGCTGGCTTGTTGTCCAAAACTTTCAAATTTTGTTTACACAAACTATACAAAGGTTTGGAAGTATTTTTCTTGCTTGAGACCAACTGGTGACACAGTATGACAGATGTGGTAGAATCACTGAATGCATATACAACATTGCAGCATCTGCTGACAGTTAATTCCAGATGCATTTAAAGTTTCTGAGATTCAGTTTAACTGTCTTAATGACTTTTTACATGTTTCTTGAAAGATAGGTATGAATCAATGATTATCTCAACATACTTAGATTTGCAGTCATTTCTCCCTTAACAAAAACATCTGGTTGACATTCCTCCTTTTTCTTGATTGAGAAATAAATACACACAGTCTTGGTAACATTTAAGGTAAGACACGACTGTGAGCCAGTCATAAATGCAGGTCATGGCTGACGTTAGCTTATGTGCTACCTATTGTCTAGTTTTGGCATTCACATAAATAACAGTGTCGTCTGCATACATCTGTGTATCGACATCAGGCCCAACGGGCCCAAAACTGACTCTTGCAGAACATCCATTTGACAGTAAACTGAGATTTGTTCAAAACCCTGTACATTGCTCTCTCATGGTTAAGTAAGAGTCAGTTGATTTCATAGCATTTTCAGAAAAGTTAAAATGTGACATTTTTGATAATAGAACATTATGATTTACAGTGTCAAATGCCTTGCATAGATCTAAGACTACTGCTCCAACAACACCACCTTTGTCCAATTTGGATTTAATATACTCTATGAAGTAACAATTTGCTGTCTCAGTTGAGTAATTTTTACGAAAACCAAATTGCATTGGATGAAGTGAGACAGATCCTGTGTTCAATCTTGCAAAATTGAGTGCTTTTTAGAAAGATTAACAAGGTGGGTAATATGAGCACACAGGATCTCTTTACTATTTTTAGCCATATTTGGCCCTTGAGGTTTTAAGGGAACTCAAGATCTTAACGATTTTATGTTCAGAGACCTCTGTAATATTAAAAACAGGGTAGGTTGGATTGGATTGCCTAATTTGTGTTCCAAATTCTGCACCGAGTTAATAAATAAATAATAGTGGTAGATGCTGTGTGATGTTCCATTTTTTAGAGCTCAGTCTATGGCCTTAGACCATAGATCATGCCATCCTGGGTTGGCCTCTGGAACATATCTCTTCACTGGTTCATCTCCTTCCAACAGAATGTTTTCAGTCATCACAATTTGAGCTTTGCTAAACAATTTAAGAGAGTGCAATGGTTTCTATAAGCTGTCCATAGCTTATAGAAACCATTGCACTCTCTTAAATTGTTGAGAAATTATTGTGCTTTCAACTGCTTTTATTTCTTGTCTGGTTTCAAGGTGGACATACACAGGTTAACGGATTTGGTATTCAAATACAATAGATGCCTGCCTTTTATGAAAACTAATGAGAGAAACCATAATCTTCTGAGGCATTGCTTCCTCAAGTTAATGCCATGAATAATGTATGTGAATGGGATGTTCAGTATGTGTCATCTAGGACAAAATGGAAGAGGAAATATTTTTTACATCAGTCTGTGGATGCAATAAAAATTGGGTACATGCATTCATGTAATTAAATTATTGGCTTAATCAGTAAAACATTCCTGTTCATAACATGCTTGATACTGCAATACCTGTATGGCATGTTGTTTTTAAAATAAGGAATTCATTAAATTAAGTAACTAAATACATACGCTCAAAGCAAAAAATATTTATATTATTCTTGTGTATTCTTTTCATCCTTCATTTCAGACTATATAGTGAGGCAAACCTCACATTGCGGGAGTGTCATGGCTTCTTAAAAATTGGTGGATGGATATTTTATCATTATTCATGTGTATCCATCCATCTGTCCACCTCTAAAATCTGAAATGTCAAGGATGAATATGAATGTCTTTTCTAATGCATGTTTCTATTTACTTAAGTACCCCCGTCTTGTGGCCTTGGTTGTGTTGGTGATAAAGCCTTGGCACAGGACTCAATATGGATGGAGGAAGAGATATTAAGTCACTGAGATTTAATGGCTTTTTGGCTTATATGATAACATTTGTTCCCATTCTACTCCCACACTTGGATGTTACGTTGTATTTGTACAATTAATATCAAACTTTAGAATAAGTAATTGTTACTAGTTGTCATTTTAATCTACAAGATTGACATCCATTGCTGGTGCATTGTATGCAGTGCTATGGTTGTTGGCACAACACAAATAAAGTTTTACTGCAATTGTCAATCCAATACAATGGGCACAGCCCTATTATTTGTGTACAAATTTATGTGTATTGAGAAATAAAATCACATACGGTCAACTGAAATATGCAGTATACTCTAGTGAACTGTAGTTCAGTCTGATCACGTCTCCTGACACATGTGACATAAGAGTTCTTTTTTCTTTGTTTCGGAGAAAAGATCACACATTTCCAACTTTGCAGTAGAGCAGTCTTTTAAATGACTGCTTGAAGTCTTCATTGAAACTGGTGTAAAGAAGTGCATTAATGAGTGAGTTAGTGTATCCCAGCCAGGTGAGGAGAGCACTGACACCTGAGAGGAGGGATGCAGCACATTAAACCCCACCAGTAGTTCTTTGACAAAAAAAGGCAACCAGCAGAGAATAAAGGCACCCAAGATTAGTCCTAGGACACCTGCAGCTTTCCTATCGCTAGATGCACAAATCTGAATTCTCATCTTTACCTGCTTCATAGTCACCGTCTGACCTACAAAAGAAAGAGTGTGGAAACTGTTTAGTTCTATGTGACATGGCAAGGCATGGAGCTCAGATAATTTCTTGCTGCTGCCTGGTGTTTTCTTTTTCCATAGTGCCCCACAAGCTATCCTTTTATGGTACATTGCTCTGGCTGCTGTAAAAATTCTGTAGTAGAGGATGAGGATAAGGGCCATAGGGATGTAGAAAGCCCCAAACATGGAATAGATGGTGTAGCCCACATGGTCATGCTTGACAAAACACTGGTCAGACACATTTTCAGGTAGTTCAGCATCAAAATTGTCACTGTCGCTGGGGACGATGTGCCTCCAGAACAGGGCAGGCATAGTGATGAGGATGGAGATGGTCCATACTACTGTAATCATGATGACCATCCACTGCGGTATCCTCTTGTGTGCATACACCAAGGCGTTGGTGATGGCCCAATGCTGATCCAGAGCAATGGCACACAGATGCAGAATGGAACAGGTGCAGCAAGTCATGTCTATACTGAGCCAGGTTTCACACAATACAAAACCCAGAAGCCAACGCTCTGTGGCGATGTAGAGCACACTGAATGGCATCACCAAGACGGCCACCAACAAGTCAGTGACAGCCCGAGAGCAAATGAGGTAGTTGGCCGGGAGGTGTAGTTTTTTAGTGGTCAGGATCACTAGTACAACTCCAATATTTAGTAAAGCAGTGAAGAGAGTGATGATGCTGAGGAAATAAGCAACAAATATCATCTGAGTGTCTTTCTCCATGTCGAGGTCCTGGTTTCACTGTCGTTTGAGGCTTTTATGGCACAAATCAACACTAATGTCTAGTATGCCTAGTACTCCTTCTCTTTGGAAAAATGTGAAGTTGTGTGAAGTTTATTTGTGCTCTCATATTCCACTGTCCTTCATCTTGTTGCAGCACCTATGGAATGAAATGTCAATTTATCAGTTTGGCTGTATCATGGTATTTTTCTTAAAAATAAAAGTATGAATTTGTTTGGATAGAGAGTATTGTAATCATTTCTGTTAGGTAATTCCACTTCTTACAGATATAACTTTACTTAGTTTTTCATATATTAGACATCAGACAGTGAAAGAAACATTTTAAGCTATGAAGCTGAAGTTATGAATAAAATATTGACTGAAAGTGAATAAGAAAAGCAGGGCTTTTTGGGAGCCAAAGCATTTTGCCCACCTATTGATATGAGCACACATGTGGAGTCTCTCCACATGGTGGCATAAGAGATCTATGATTTAGACAAGTCTGGTGAGTATTCGTGGCTGCCTACTGGAGGCTGAATGAGTTTATCCCTCTGCACCTCATGAGAGGCGGCGATAAGGGTTGAAGTTTCTGTCACCAGACAAAAAGGGAATAGTGTGAGAGACAAACAGAAAACAAATGTTTCTCTTTATATGGAACATGAAAGTCAGTTTACAACACTGCTTTTGATTTACTTGACTCCCGAGCATGGGCAACACCAATTTCCCTGAAATTGTGAAGTGAAGTGAACTGAATTGAGTACAAAAATAAATTTTCCTTAGAGTTTTCCTATCCTGGAGTCATGTTTAGTTGATACTCTATACAAATGTTGTAACAATGAACAATGTAAAGGGGACATGCAAAAATGTTATTTTCATCCCATGCATGCCCAGATCACAAATAGAAAGAGGAACTACTAGATTTCTCTTTTTGCAATTATTTGTGTCTATGGAGTTCAACCTGTTCCATGGACAATGAATGCAGTATTGACTTTGGACATGTTGAATCTTCATTTGAGTTTTTATAGCCAAATAAGGATTGTTTTATACTGCTAGAAATTCAAAATCACAAAGTCTGCAGCTAGAGTTTTGGCTAGGAGCTGAAAAGCTCACAGAACGCCTGTTTTACAGTCTTGTCATTGGTTGCCAGTTAGTTTTATAGTTTTTAATTCATTGCCTTGCAGCAGAATATCTGTCTGAGCTATGTTTAAGGTAAGTTTCATTTATATTTTACCATACAAATTTATGCCATTGTCTCTTCTTTTCTGCTTTTTTAACTACTTTTTTTTACCTCATTCCTCAAGTTTGTGAAACATCTTGCATTACATCCTTCGTACAAAATGTGCTATATAAATCATGATTGATTGATACAATTCAGTGAAAATCACTAGGGTTGATGCACTCTGGCTCAACTTCTTTCTCTTTCTCTCTGTCTTGAGGACATATATGAGGATCTCAGATCAACAGGAAAGTGCCTCTTGTGAGTTTATAACAATAATAACAACTTTTCACAGACTTATTAATCATCCTGTTGTTTTATCCTGCTACTTAGACGTCTTCACCTTAGTCATAAATGTGCCATAGTTAGACTATCAAAATCCTAAATTAATTTTGTTGTTAGTTTTTACAAATTTGATTAAGATGTCATATCAAGCATAACTGAAACATTACCATTGCAGAGTTTGTATAGAACACAATATCATGACAGTATAGAACATACTAACATGAAACACAAATTGTGAAATTTTAGAGGAGCAGTGCTCAATTAAACAATCGTATTCCTATGTTCTAGAGAAGTCCAAACAACATATGTGAACTTAAACTTCCTGTTACCCATAACCAGAAGCCAGGGAACCTGATGTCTTTAGTAGACTGAAGCTGATTGGACTGTCCTAGACCATAGGAATAACAGCTATGACTGTATGAATTGCTTCCCTTTAATTTCACATCAAAAGAGAATCGTCAACAAGCATAAGTGATTAAGACTTACCTGCATGCTGTAGTGGATCCCTCCAATTGATGACATTGAGTCCGTCCCAGACAGCTCACTTGGTAGAGCATGAGAGTCTCAGAGCTGTGGGTTCAATCCCCACATAGTGTCAACTGTCACCTTTGTAAGTCGCTTTGGATAAAAGCATCTGCTAAATGACTGTAATGTAATCTCTGTGTAAGTCACCATACTGAAGGCTTGTGCATTGGTTCCACCTCTGTAATTCTCAGTTCATCGGAATGTGTGTGTGGGGCAGGTTGTCAAGGTAGAGAGAGAGGTGGGGCACAGGGGAAGGCAAGTGCTTGGTTCTATCCAAAAGCTTCCTGAATCAAGTGCTGTGAGGGATCATTATAGGGAATAATGGAATCTTTTTAGGCCAGAACACCCAGCAGATCTTGACCATGCAACACACGTTTTTCCAGTTATGTAGCCTGATAGGTGCGTAGTGGGTGGGGCTGTTATTTAATATATAGGTTTACAAAATGTAGGCTACAGGTGAACCGACATAGTAAACCTTTTCAAAAATATGTTTCTAAATACAGTTCAGTGGAGGACAAATGTACATTGAGTCCAGATACACTTCAATAAATGGCATCAAAGACATCACAAATTAAATAATAAATGAAATGACTTTATCCATAAAAGACTACACTTAATGTTGATTTGTCACACATATTTCATTACACACACAGAGGATCTCCAAGCCTTAGCAGGCCACAATGTGTGCACATCAGCAGAGGGTGTATCTTTGGATGAAATCATGTCTAATTTTTGATCTACCAGTTTGACCTCATAGAAACTGGCAGTTGACCATTATGAAGACATCAAGGGACTGAAGAGGGAACTTTAAAACTATGGTCACTTTCCAGGAGATTTGAAGGTCATGGGGTAGCTAAGTGCCTTATTGGTTGGCTGGACATCAGCAAGGTTAAAAGTATGAACCTGTCAAGGCGCCTACACTAACTTTGTTTCAAAGGCTTTCTAAGAACTGCTGCTGTCATTGCACAACTTTACATGTCCCCTGATAGAAAACTGTAAGCTTTCTCTCTCTCTCTCTCTTTCTCTCTCTATCTATCAATCTATCTTTCTGTCTATCTCTTAAAATCTCTCTCTAGTGTATAGTTTTGATTAGATGCTGTGCTCTGCAACGTTGATCATTCTTTATCTAGGTTGGGGACATGTCATAACAGGTTTATTCAGTAATCAGTTCAAATAGATGTTGACATTGGAATTTAACAGTAGAAGACTGGTTGTACTGGTCAGCTCCCAAGTGTGAATGTATGAAGTGTCACTGGAAAAGCAAACTCATGGTAATATAAGATAGCTTTCTCATTTGACTTTCCCTAGATAAATTACGGTAAAACGTAATGCAGATATAATGTCTCTCTGATGTGAAGGAAAAAAGTCAAGAGTGGATTTCTTCTATTAGGAGTGCCGAGCCAAACACCATCAAATCCAATACGACACACCACAGTGTTATTTGCGGGTGCCCCAATAAATAAGTGAAAATGACATTTTTCCTTCAAATTTTGGATGTGCCACCTCACTCTTTTTTGAGGCGTCGTATTGAATGCCTCTGATCCTGGTTTATATCAGAATATTAACAACATTATTACCAGTGGGATAGATAATCATGTGCAAAACCCAAGATGCACTTTCTGGGAAAGTGCCTCTAATTGCTAGCTGACCATATGGACCATTTATCATGATTGATATTTTTATGTAAGGTTACTCTGTCTATATTGCTGATTTGCCATATTGTAAAATGTTGGAGATAATGGTATTAAGGCAAGTCTTGGAAATTTGTCACAATTCAGTATTTTTGAGGGGAATCGACCATCTTAATCCATAGACATGTCTTGATATCAATACCAATATTAGTGCCCTATCATCCCATTTCTGCTTATGTACAATCAATACATCAGTGGTTCAATGACATATACCGTAATTTGTCCTGTGTATGTTCATTGTTTATTTGTATGAGCTATTTATGGTTGGGAAAACTAGTCTAAAGATGTAGTTGCCAAAGTACAAATTACTTCAAAATAAAAGAAGCATATTCAAAAAATGAACTTTGCCAAACAAAAATTATCTTGAAAAAGTAGAAAGATATCTAAACTCTATTAAAACATAAATACCTCTTCTGTTAACTTCTGTTGAGACAGTAGAAGACCTGCTAAAACAGATTGAACAAATTTCCATGAATTACACTATTCATTCATACTACTACTACCTATTCCCTACTTCCAGTTAGATAACAGATACATTAAAAATCCCTTTATTCTATGAAGCAGGTCTATACGCTCACTTAAAAATGGCCTATATTTAGAGTCCAGAGTTTCTACAACATTGCGCCACATGCAGAAACAAGTAGCATATTCTTTTCACTCTCATCTCATTTGAGAATGTCATGACAAAAAACATAATTCTCTCCATCTTCTTTTCACAAAGAACCCACTTATAAATGACTACTCAATGCACGTCATTTGTCATGCACTTTTATTTTGTGAAACATGATGAAATGTCCAGCAGTGCAGTCCCCCTGAGAGCAACCCATGCTGTTATGTTTTGGTGTCTACCACTATTATGCCCCTGAAGGTCCAATCCCTCAAATAGGCCTGTGCCATATCTGGGTTTACCACTAATCCATGATTATATTGTCAGGAATTTGTGGAAACACTTCAAATGTCCAACTTGTACACACACACTCGAAGGTGCAATGGTTAACCAAGTTGTAAAATGCTACTACGGCTACAAATAGACTACATGGTTATTAGGCACTGACTCAGCCTGGAGATTCAGGACTGAATGAAATTCTGTACTTATTTGCTATATGATGATGATGAAATTGTATCTGTTGTATCATATCAAAAATCTAACTGTATTGCTCTTTACGTATGCCACATGTGTATACACTCGCACATAGTTCTTTTGTTCTCATAGCAGAATAGTCTCAAATCTATGAGGAGGGTGACACAGTGTGGTGGAAAGTGGGATCAACCTTAATACGGTGCAGTCCAGTCCTCTGCAAACATTTTGGGATGCTTTCATGTCAAGGTGCCTCATATAGATGGACATTTGGATGTGGACACCCATAAGATATTGTCTAAGGGACCCCTGTCTCAGAAGATTTTTGTTGTTGGAAATGATTTGGCACAGGACCGGGCAACCATTTATACTGTAGATGGAGAAATAACAGTGGGGACAGTGAAAACTCCCATTAGAGCAGTCAATCCATACATTTCTTTCACTGTCCTTGATGATCAGCTGAAATAATAGCAAAATTATACCATTCCTCATTTTACTGGGACCCTTCTGGAACCCCTCAAGGACCCCTGGAGGTCCCCAGACCCCATTTTGGGTGCCATTGATGTTGGACATAGTGACTAGAGGGAGATTGGTTTCAACACTTTTTTTGATTTCAAGACTTAATATAAGAGACACAGTGTTACCACAAGCAATTTACTGAGAATAATTGCAACATAATGGAACTATAATATTTGATAACTTTACTTTCGGTCTCAACTTTGTTTCTGATTTGAAATGATAGTTACTTTTGATCTCTATGTCACCTAATGTTTGGGCCTATTAAATTATTTGCGCCGTTTTCCATCCAGTTCATCATATGTTTATCACTCAAATAATGATTAACCTTATTACATTTTTTGTATTTAATGAGATTAGTGCCCAAAATAGATGGCATACATAGCTATTTTATAATTGCCTTGTTTAATATGTATTTAATTAGGAAAAAATCTATGCAAGCATTGAGCCAAAAGGATCAATATGTTGGTGAATCTTTGGATCCTGGAGGATTTACTAGAATCCTGCAACACATTTTTACTTTGACTTTTTTTGTGATATCTCCAGGGTAATGGGAGGCTAATCTGGACCGGGCCTCATACTAACCTCATATTCCCAGTCTTAACTAACACAAAAGCAGATCAAGGCAGATACTAGGCATTTGTCTTACTTGACTGGTGGAACAAATAGACCTAGTCTTGGAAAAGGCTACTACTTACTAGGTTACAGGCCCACAGCACGAGATTGCATGCAGTATGAAATGTCACTGAGTGTGAAACAGTTACTGATGAGTTCAGTTCACACCGTTATGAAAAACAATAATAGCAATAGTAATAATAGAATAAATTATAGAAGCTCCAGTAGGTCAAATTATACCTCAAAAAATCCTATCGGAGTTAAAAAGTTAAAAAATGAGGTCACGATAAACTACAGAGTACCACAGACCAACGATAAGGCCATTGGAATGTCACACACATTTTATAGGCCTTGTGATTTTTCGCGTGGGCAGTTTTATAAGGTGGGCTAAACCATCAACACAAACTACATTCATTTTGTCGACGTATTTACAGAACAATAAATATATCCTGTAATATTAAATGCTGTAGTAATATTAGTAAATTAAAAGGTGGGTAAAGGTCCAATAAATGATCATGATAAGGAAATCTACAAACCAATGTAAATGAATTATATTTTCAGAAAAACATTACATTATACCTTAAAAGACCTCGTGTTCATATAGTTTACACCAGTTTGGTACTATTTGCTATATAGCAGTGGTCCTCAAATCAGGTCCTCTGGGTCCAGAGTACTGAGGTTTCTGTACTGCCGTGTAGTTTTCATTCTAGATGTCTTATCAGGGACTGTTTTAGACCTTGGACGCCAGGTGAATGCAATTAACCACTATAGGGTACTGTGAATTTATATAGATTTATAGCCGCTTAAAGTCCTCTGCAAAGGTGGGTAAAGTAAGTTTAGCTGTGTTTTCCTTCCTTTAATCCCTTGCAATGATGTCTGACATATAAAAACTGCGGCTTCTTTGCATGTCGTAATTTCTTAATTATGATGGGTGTCTGTGCTGTGCGGGTGAAGTGTAGTGGATATGCTGCTGTACTGTAAAATGCATACAAGGCAAGCCCGTGCATGAGTGTCCAAGAAACCCCATCGACGAGACAAAACTCGCGGCGTGAACGTGGCAGCCATTTTACATCCTCAAGAGTGAATGACTGAAGCCGGACCAGTGCCGGGAGTTTTACACTTTTTCTGTCTTTTAATTATACCATTTATTCTCCGAAATAATCAACACCATACAAGTTGGTGATCCATCGGCAGGTATGGCGAATGCTACTAATTGGTCACGTGATTGTTGCTTAATTGATTGCTAAAAGTCTGAGTCGTGCGGTGGTGTTTCAAACAATGTGGAAACTGGTGGTGGTTGGGAACGAGTTCTCCAGACCGGCTTTTTGAAAATGGACTCTTCCTATGTGGCGGCACGTTGACAAACCACGCATCTAGCTAGCTAGACCTCTAGCGTTCAAGGCCTCTTTAGATTTAATTTAATTTATGAATCTTACTTTGTCAATTGATTAAGTCAACGCCGAGAAATGACGTTATAACAATGGCCTCATTAAAATTCTGTTCGAATTAGCATGCTAGCCTAAGCTAGCCTATTTTGACAGATCAAGGAATTGACATGCTCATTGTCATTGTATGCTAACGGTAGCTTGCTAAAGCCACCTAGCTTAGCAAAAAAATTGCGATCCAAACTTAATAGTGTACTACATG
This sequence comes from Monocentris japonica, assembly GCA_900323365.1. Classification (NCBI taxonomy): domain Eukaryota; kingdom Metazoa; phylum Chordata; class Actinopteri; order Trachichthyiformes; family Monocentridae; genus Monocentris; species Monocentris japonica. The sequence continues at coordinate 58,837 of OOFE01050242.1, forward strand.
CTCCATTACCTCCAGGAATATTAACGGCAGGTGCAATCATAGAAAACGCAAAGAAGTGAGGTATGTTATTGTCCTTTTGATGAGAGACAGTGTGCTGTTTGTGTAACATTAGCTGTGCAGAGTAGCCAGCTAGCTAGCTTTAACGTCAGTCCCTCCCCGCTAAATTCAACGTTAACATTAGGTTCGATTAAGTCCCGGAAATTGATTAATTAAATAAAATTTCATGTTCATTTGTATGGGCTTTTTCCGAGATGTTTCTAAACTACTGAAATGATTTTGGCCTCAAAATGAAGCACATGCTGTCTAAGAAAATCAGACTGATGAGCAAACACTTCGTTTGCATGTTGGCTAACATTAGCAAAGTGTAGCTAAGTTAGGCCAAAACAGAAGGTAACTTAGCCCTCCACGTTTTGGTGAGACCAGCGCTGCCAGACACATTGATGTGAATGGAGAGCAATCACATTGTTGCTTCGCATAATGGATCAGTATCTGTCGTTATAAACGAATAGATCAAAATTTAGTGAGTTTGCTTGATGACCAGATACTGTAGATTTCTCGTTAGAGTAGTTGCTACCACGGTGTCAGTAGATGGTATGCTACTGGATACATGCTTGCTCACTGGTCAGCCACCGGAAACTGGGGCTCAGTCGCTGAAGGAACACGTGTATCAGCTATCTAGCCAGTGCTGAAGTCAGCAATGAGAAGGTAAGCTAACATGTAATTTAGAGACCAGGCCTCCGCAGCAACTGAGACGGTTGAGATGTAACGTTAGCAAGTTTGCGCGAACTTATTACTACAAAACAAACCAGAACGGGAAATAATGCCACATGGACACGAATTCAATGTACTTTCATTATTTTTCTATTCGTCGGTTAAAGCATAATATGCAAACTTCTGTCTACTGCCCATGTATTTGACAGGTCTCAGGGCTGAGAGCAGCAAGTCAGAAGTAAGGATAGTGAAAAGTCACCTGATGGCAAAGGACCACCACATAGACCATTTAACTTTTTTTTGCAAGTTAGCATCCTCTATGCATTTATAATGTGTGTTGCATAATATGACCTAATTTTTTATCCAAGAACATAAAGGGTCAAACATCTTCTGCACTGAGCGCATTACTTTTTTGAGACTTTGCACTCTCCTGACCACATCCCAAGTTTTGCCCTTGACCCAGGATTAATTTGGCTCATTGCATTTACACAGATTTCTGGAGACATGGCCACAG
>OOFE01050242.1:63588-79306 GCA_900323365.1 Monocentris japonica
GTTATCAAAGCAAAGTCTAAGCTCTGATATATATATATATATGCTGCTGACCTAAGAAATTTGCAATCTCATTCAAAAAACAACTTTTCAGTGCTTGTAGAAATTGTGGAATTTAATTCTATTTTGTTGCATTTCTGCCTGTTTGGAAAGCAGAACTACTTGATGTCACTAGCAGTCTATGGTAGATGGCTGTCTGAACAGTCATTCATCCAGAAGTAATCCAGTTAACCACCTGCTGCCTGTCTCCCCTTTTTCCGTTTCCACAGAGGGCCTAAATGATGTCATATTGTACCACCAGCCAGACGACAAGAAGAAGAATAGGGGATTCTGCTTCCTGGAGTATGAAGACCACAAGACAGCAGCTCAGGCTCGCCGCCGGCTGATGAGTGGCAAGGTGAAGGTGTGGGGAAATGTGGTCACCGTGGAGTGGGCTGACCCAATAGAGGACCCTGACCCAGAGGTCATGGCCAAGGTAAGGCACTGGGCAAAAGTTCATGACTAGCATGTTGTCTGTTCAGTGTACGTGGTGGTGGTAGTAGCACTATTTCCTTGACATTCATTTAGCTGTCATGGCCTTCACAGCTGGAAAATGTAAATCCAATCAAACTTCATCATGTGGCCTTATTGCTCAGTCCACCAAAAATGCAATTGCAGTTACAGCACAACACAATTGTCCCTATATCATAATGTAGATATCCAAATAAGAGCCATTCTTGAACAGCACCGCTTACTGGAAATGAAGTGGAAAATGGATAGTCGTGATGCCTTTATGTCTTAGATTTTTTTTAGATTTTGGCAGTTGTCTTTGACTGAAGTGCCTTTTCTGCAATAACCTTAACATGATGTTTTCATTCTCAGGTTAAGGTGCTGTTTGTGAGGAACCTAGCAAGCACTGTTACAGAGGAGATACTTGAAAAGGCCTTTAGTCAGTTTGGCAAGTTGGAGAGGGTGAAGAAACTGAAAGACTATGCCTTCATTCACTTTGAGGAAAGAGATGGTGCTGTGAAGGTATGGAGAAAGAAATCTTTCATGTCTTTGGATGGACAGACAAGCAGTTTTTCTTTCAGTCTGACTTGAGTTTAAATTAGTGCCATCATTGAATGTTGTCTTATCTTGATCATCTTGACAGGCTTTGGCTGATCTAAACGGAAAAGACCTTGAGGGAGAGGACATTGAAATAGTCTTTGCCAAGCCCCCTGACCAGAAAAGGAAAGAACGCAAAGCCCAGAGACAAGCCGCTAAAACACAAATGTAAGGAAAAGTGCTACTAACAGCTCTATGTAGAGATGCACTGATTGCAATTTTCTTGGCCAATTTTTAAAAGTCTGACCTGCCGATTCAGATTTCTTTCTAAGAACTATAATTGACAGCATACACTAACATTTTTCTTTAATGGAAAATTCAATTGTATGTTCATGATAAAACATTGACTATTAAATAACTACTTTCTCCAAAACTGCACCAGGTTACAGGACCTTCTCTCACTCTCACTCAAACAAACCTCAAAATAAAAAAGTGCTCCAGGTTACTGGACAGGGCTTTTTTGTACAAATAAAATCCAACTGAAAATTAATTGTAGTATATCCCGCTTTATCTAACATGTTTTATTTTCCCAAAAGAAAACAAGTGAAACAGATCTATATAACAACACACCTAATGTCATTTATTTACATCAATTTTTTCCATTATCTTTAAAAATGCACCAGATTACAGGACAAAATTTTAAAAAAAATTTTTTTTTTTTACTTTGTGTTTTCTTCAATCAACGGTGAAGAACTTCCACGCCGGCTACATGTGTGTGTGGCTGTGACAATAGTCGGTTAATGTCTGTGCCACTGTGCACGTGACGTGAACAATCGTGCAGCGCATGCGTGTAAATTTGACCGGCACAAAATCTGAATCTATATCTGAGACTGATCGGCCATGGCCGATCAAGCTGAAAATCCCATTCCGGTCACCGGCCGATCGATCGGTGCATCTCTAGCTCTGACATTTGAGACATGCATAAGTCAAATGTGTTTTTGTTCTAAGTCAAACTCTGATACAGTGTTGATATAAAGTTGATATAAAACTTCCATCCTCTTCCAGGTATGACGATTACTATTACTACGGGCCTCCCCACATGCCTCCACCCACGAGAGGCCGAGGACGGGGTGGCCGAGGAGGCTATTCCTACGCTCCTGACTATTATGCCTATGAAGACTATTATGATTACTATGGATACGATTACCATAACTATCGGGGCGGCTATGATGATCCATACTATGGCTATGAGGACTTCCAGGGGTCTGGGAGAGGACGAGGAGCCAGGGGAGGGATCCGTGGTGGTACCAGCCAGACCAGAGGCCGTGGTGCTGTGACACCCAGGGGCCGAGTGGGCTTCTCACAGCGAGGAGGCCCTGGAACAAGCAGAGGTATATGTAGTGAACAGAGAATTTGTCCACATTTTAAAATGAAATACTGTTTGTTTCAGTGAGGGGGGGGGTGAGTTGAGGATGATTTCCTACATCACAAGTGTTGGTGCGATATCAAAATCAATACAAATGCACACAAAGGTACACACTCCTTGCCTTAAATTTGAAAAAGTACACCTGCTTATTGGCTTCATAACTAATCCCTGACAGGTGTTGTCTTTCAGAGCTACCAGCACTCAGACAGCCTCCTCTGTTTGCCAGCAAACAAAGATCAGTTAGAACCTAAAACATTTAAAGGAGGCCTACTGAGTCCCACACCAGCGTCTGAACCTTGTTTCAGTCTAAATATCATAGACTTTCTATAACCTGTCAGTATGTGTTGTGATTGATGGGGAATGTGTTAGGTGGGTGTCCGCATTTTTAGAATTCTGTTCTAATTTTATCTTTGTTCTGATTCGTCTAGCAGGGAAACGCGGCCGAGGGCGGTCCTGACCTGTCACAGTGGAGACTGACTTGCTGTGTGGGGTTACACCGTAAGCTGCAATGGATGTTGACAGAAAACAAACTCGACATAAAGGTCCAATGATATTCCAGCCTTACAGAAGAAGCATCTCCCCTCCCCTTTATTTTTCTCAAACTGCCACCTTAAAAAGATGACCGGAGGATTCTGAATACTCGCCACCACCTCTCTTTGCCCTAAGCCTCTGTACCCAGCCCGTACAAACCAGGCTCCATGTATTGCCCCAACAATCTACCCCTTCCCTGTCCCCAAACATGCCATTTTTTTTAAATAATTATTGAAGAATTTGCACTTTTTAAGTTTCTTAGGTTTGAAGTGGCTCAAAGGAGCTTGATGCTATTGTATATTTTTGTGCTAATCGCAATTTTTATTGTCGGAATATCCATGTTAATCTTAATCGTTTGATTTGGATGTTTGAAAGAGAACATTTGCAGGTTTTTAGGGTGTACCCACCTGGCATGGATAAGTCAGGCATTCCAGGAAAGTGGTTCTTTTCAGAACTTGTCTTTAAAGGGTTGGTTGACTACCTCAGTACAGAGGACTAAACTACCCGGCCTGTACTGTAAATAGGGAAACTATATTGATGAAAGCAGGGCTTGTTTTCATACAAAATATGCACAAGAGCAGCAGCACAAAAAACAATGTACTTAATGTAATATAGTCATTTTAGCTGTGGCTCTGACACTGCAAACAGTCAAACTGGGCATGCAAAACAATCTCATGTGATGAGTCTGAACAAGCCCTGCTTTTATCCTATTTTGAACTGAATTAGCCGCCTTGCTTCTTCAGAGTATGTAGTTACTGGTTGTATAGTTTTTCGGATAAAATGTTACTTTTGTAAAGGCTTCAACATCACAGGGGCATCCAACTGCCTTTGAATAAAAAAAAAAGCCCTGCAGTGTCCCTTTTGTGCCACTGTATTCCAGTGGATTTGTTTTATATTAATACCAATAAAGCATTTTTGAACAGTGTCAGAATAATGTAAAACAACCATCATAATCCAATAATTCTCCCAATCATGTAAAATCTCGAATGATCCCTTCCCAGCTCCTTAGGCAGCAACTGTGTAGTAGATCTGGTCAAGTTTATCTTGATTGATGACTGAATTGCCATATTGCCCAGCCAGCGAGCATGTGTGCCTATTGTTAGCTGCTATGATTTGGTGAGGGATCATAGTCACTTAGTGGTAGAAGGGATACTGCAGTGAATGATTTCTATTTCCAGGTATAGCAAAAAGGAAACTGTGCTATTCAATCCCCGGTTTTGTATACAGTTAACTCCCTCTTCAATAAAATCATTACAACCACCTTTTGAAAAAAAGATGTTAGCAGTTTTAAACTATTGTTGGTGGCCAACAACGTTTTTTGCATTCCTGCAAATAAATTGTTTTATACTGTAAAATGGAGGTGAGTGTAACTTATTTTTGTAATAAAGTTTTTGATTTCTATCTGTGTCTTACTGTTTGGATGACGTCTTCCTGAAGAGTCTGTGCTCGGCTAATAATAGGCTGATCTTTGATGTCTGGAAAGCTCAGATTTGGCTACTGTCCTGAGGTTTGTAAATTGGCATGGGGATTTCATGGAATCTACCCCTGCTTTTGTTTTGTACCTGCTTTTGAATGATCTGGTCTTATAATGTGATATGACAAATACAAAAATGACATTTTTCCCCTTTGAAGTGCAGCGTGTGCATAACATAGTCATAACTGAAATTCCTCTTCAGTACCATGTAAATCACAATAGTCTTACAGTGGGGTGATAAGTGTTGACACCTTAGGCCAGGGGTGGGCAATCGTGCCATGGAGGGCTGAGAGCCTGCAGGTTTTTAGTCCAACCAAAGAATACAGCAGGTTATTTCACTGATTAGTCCTGCCTGTCTGGTTGAAGGTGTGCTAATCAGTGAAATCACCTGCTGCATTCTTTGGTTGGACTGAAAACCTGCAGACTCTCGGCCCTCCGTGGCACATGATTGCCCACCCCTGCCTTAGGCTATCCACACCTATATAAGAACATTAAATACTATTGGCAAGGTATTTGAACTATAAAAGTATGATCACTGCATTTTGTGGTATGTTGTGTTGGGGATATATATTTATGAAATGATCAATTCAAAGGTAAACCAAGTTTAGCAAAATTTGACCATAAACACATTTTTGACATTTTGTCAAGGACAGTGATGCCACTATCAGGTTTGGACTTCTATCCAGACAAGTGTTAGATATTAGCAGTATGAACTAATCTGTTCAAAGGGGAAAATTAAGACAAAAACCTTTCTAGGTTTTTATTAGGTTTCAGCATGCAACCAAACAAGTAGGGCCTATATCTTTTTCACGAAGATTTCAAGACGGCTAAACTACATTGACCCCCATTTACTCTTGCGTTGCCAGGGGTCCTTCAGGGGGTGCCCAGAAAAAGAAAGTGAAGAAGAAAATGTTAGAAGGCGGGGGGTCAGGATAATATTTCATCAAATGGAGGTCTGCCCTAATGTGGATATATTAACCTTTTTAACTTTCTGTTTGAATTGTGAAACCTGTCACCTTTGCACTTCTGTAGCTCTATTACTGGGCTTGCTCGACTGATTTGCGTCTTTATTGCTGTCACTGGTAATGTGTGTCGTAAGGAGGGTATATATATGTACAGTATATGAGTATGACTCAGGTGTACATTCAGTTTAAGTGTGCTTTATCTCCTATTTGGTGTCTATTCTCAGCACAGACACAAAACCCTAGCAGCCTTGGTTGATAAGGCAGTAAATATTGAATGTTGACCGCTGCTGTAGTGAGCGGAGCGGAGGTGACATCATGCGTCTCCAACCAGCACGCAGAATGGAGAGAAATTACATTTTGAAGACAGCGGCCATTAACTATACAGTAGTAGAGTTATAGCAGAGTCCATATTAAGATGACGGTGGTTACTTACTACCACTAACCTGGTTGTGGCTTTACAGCTGTTTACGTCGCCGATCCTGCGTTGATCCTACAACCAGCCTGCCTATTTATTCTGCCTGACTCCAATGTATGATGGTGTCGCTGCTGGACTACATAAACAGTGAAATGGCCCGTAACACCCGACACACAGCCCCACTTACGGTAAGCGCTGGAATTGATAAATAAAATTATTGCAGCCTGCTGGTTTTGTAAGGATGATGAAACAGCACCAGAGGGCAAGATGTTGAGTTTACACTGTTTTATGTCGCAGCTACACGCCCTTTTTATTTTCATTTTTTAGAAACGCTCCATAATGCGCGTTTTATTTTACAGTAATGCACATGTGCACACACACCCACAACAATGGGATGCATCAGCGCTTTTCTGCAGAAATTAAGACACAGGATCAAGCTGGACCTGCTCAGAGAGCTGGGTCGCCAGTATCCCGTGTTCTGCTTTCTCCTGCTGGTCCTGCTGCTGTCCACTGTCCTGTTAAACCGGTAAGCACACAACCGTCAATGCTGCGTCATGTAACACCTTCCAGAGCTGTCATGCAGTGAGTGCTATAATACAATTACATTTAGTCAACAGCAGCATAATCTTCCTGTGTTCACAGATATATACACATTATAATGGTCTTTTGGTCCTTTCTGGCTGGAGTCGTCACTTTCTACTGCTCTCTGGGGCCCGAGTCTTTGCTGCCCAACATCTTGGTCTCCATCAAGCCAAAGATCAAGGTAGGTGAGAGGAGGATTTTTGGCTGAGTGAGAAAGCCTACCAGAAAACTGATTGATGGATTAAGATATATAATGTATATATAATATAATATAAATCGAATTAAAGAGTGACAATATAAAGGCACTTCTGCAGCTGATAATGGGGAGAATCCTCATTATTGCTGTCATTATACAGGCTGCAACACACACACACACACACACACACACACACACACACACATTGGATCACTGAGTGTCTGTCTTTTGCGGTGTTCTGTTTTCTGTCACTGGGTTTTCACTTAATCTTCCATCTCCCTCTCTTATCAGTCGTACCAACAGGAGCTGTTTCCACTCGGCCACAGCTGTGCCGTTTGTGGAAAAATCAAGTGCAAAAGGCACAGGTGAGTTTCCTGGCTGTATTCAGTCATGTAGTGGGTGGGGGTTGAGGAGGTGGGTGTACTGCGACCTCAACATTTGTGTTAGTTGCACTTAGGCTGACAGGAGGGTGTAGTCTTCGTGCCCACGAACACAGGAGAGCACTTCACATACCTGAGTATTCCCTGTGACTACCATGCTACTGTCTGTGAATTTACTTTGCTGCACTATTAAAAAAAATGGAGAACACTGATCAAGGGGCAGAGTAATGGAGGAACAGAGCAAGGTAAAGTGGCATGTGTTAGATAGTTAACCCGGTTACTCTGGGTTAATAGAGAGGAGCCTGTGTATATCATCATACCTTCATTTCTTTACGTCTGGTTTGTCAACATGCAGTTCAATCCACATTTTCAACTGCTATCATTTTGACAATACACCATACTATTGAGAACAGTCACATAAAGGCTCATATGATTATTAAGAGCACTCACTCTATTGTAAAAGCTCTTGATAAGCTCACTTCTTGGACAGTACTTGAGGTTATAATCCCCTCTAGTGGTCAGACAATGTCCTTGCATTTCATCTGTGTATTCTTTCTTTCTTTCTTTCTTTCTTTCTTTCTTTCTTTCTTTTTTTCTTATTTACTTACTTATTGACAGACCAACCTTATTACTGGAAAACTATCAGCCATGGCTTGACCTGCAAGTTCCCTCTAAGGTGGATACCTCTCTTTCAGAGGTAATGCATTGTTATGAAACATTATTATTATTGTTATTGTTATGAATTAACTTTTTCTGTTTATTTTCTAATATTCTAATATAATCAGGTTCATTTGCTATTTCCTGTTTCCTTTCTTTCAAGATTCTGGAGCTGGTTCTGGAGAACTTTGTGTACCCTTGGTACAGGTAAGCCATGGACCTGTATTCTTTGTCAGCCTTGATGCTTGTTGTAGTGGTATTATTCATTTAATGCACTGACAGAAATTGCTTTCACGATGCTTCTTTTGCAGAGACATCACAGATGATGAGGCGTTTGTTGATGAGTTGAGAGTGACTTTGCGTTTCTTTGCGGCCGTGTTGATCCGTCGAATCCAAAAGGTGACATGTAGACTATATGGATTTAAAGCCTTAGTCTGCTGACTGACCAGAAACATAAATGATTTTAAATTCATTATTTTTCTTTCAGGTTGATGTTGCATCCCTCATCACACGAAAACTGCTTAAAGTTTCCATGAAGCACATTGAAATTATTAGCAAAGCACGGCAGAAAGGTATTGCTGTTATGCACCTTCCAGAGTCCTTTCTCTTGACAACACCAATAAAAAGAGCCAACAGTCAACTCTTTACTATCTTGCTCTCCGCTGTAGTGAAGAATGCCGAGTATCTCCAGCAAGCTGCCTTGGAAGAATATGGTCCTGATCTCCATGTGGCCCTTCGCAGTCGCAGAGATGAGCTCCTCTACCTCAGGAAGCTGACCGAGATGCTCTTCCCCTACATCCTGCCGCCCAAGGCTTCAGACTGCAGGTAACTCAGTGCTGTGACAATAAAGGTCACGCAACACCCACATTTCTGTCAAAGTGCTTCACAATACATCAAAACAGCAACCAATGTACTTTGCTGTCCTCCAAGGAGAAAGCCTGACACTGTTGATTCTGCAGAAAGGTAGATAAGAGTTATCCTTTCATCTTTCTTTCTCTGTTTCCCACTGCCTTATCTGTCTGCTCCTCTTAGATCTCTTACTCTCCTGATAAGAGAAGTCTTGGCTGGTTCTGTCTTCCTTCCCTCCATGGACTACTTGGCTGATCCTGTGAGTATAGACACATTAAGTACTGCTTTTCCAAATACAAATTCAGCATTGTCCTAAACTGATATCAATGGAAACTCTCTGCTGATACTGTGTCTGAGACTCCTCTTTGTTTGTGTTTGGTAAACCAGTTCATGGATAGGCTAGTTTACTGCTAGCATTTTTAGTGGAAAACAAGAAAACAAAAAATGGAGTCACCAGTCTGTAGATCTGTTTTCAACTATGAGTAGAATTTTGTCTTTCTCAGTAAATAATTGCAATACATTACATGACTTTTGTGAACTTGGCTGGTGTCTTTCAATTTCAGGACACAGTGAACCATTTGATTTTTATATTCATCGACAACTCCCCCGTAAGTAAATGTTGAGCACAGTATTGAGGTTGAAGGGAAACGCTTCATGTTACCACAGAGTATATGTAATCTAATAAGGATGCCATATTTTCTATCCATGCGTGTTCCTGCAGCCTGAGGAAGCCACAGAGCCCACCTCAGCTTTGGTTCCTTTCCTGCAGAAGTACTCTGATCCTCGCAACACAAAGCCCTCGGTAAATACTCGAGAATGTACTAATACATAGTAGGAACATGTAGGTATTTTTGGCCTGGCACTGGAGGCCTCACTCCAGCATTGTGTTGGTCAATATTTTCTCTTCCCTTCCTGTCTCTGTCCGTCCAACTTCATTTCCTCACTGCGCCCCTCCCCCCTTTTTGCACAGGTGCTGAAGCTGGAGCTGAAGGAGATCAGGGAGCAGCAAGACCTGCTCTTCCGTTTCATGAACTTCCTGAAGCAGGAGGGGGCTGTCCATGTGCTCCAGTTCTGCCTTACTGTTGGTAAGTGTAGCCCTTAAAATTACTTTCAGATGTTCTCAAAAGGCTCCGTTTACATGCACAGAGTAACCCTGCTATTGGCAGTACTTGGGTAAAGGTCTTATTCAGGTTAAGCTGTTTATATGCACCCTGTGATTGAATATCCCTTTTACCATGAATTAACCAATTAACAGAATATTCCTGTTCACCTGAAAAGTATGAACAAGCTGTCAGCTACCCTCTTTGACCGAGCAGTGGGTTATTTCTAAAACGAGGGAAAAAATGATGGTCCAAATAATAACAGTAATAGTAATACTACTGCCCGTACCCATAACACTGTGTGAGTCTGAGTTTGTGCAGAGAGCAGAAACCAAAAGTGAAAGGAGTAAGATGTTTACATGCCACAGTAACCCGTTTAATATCAGTTTAATATCAGTAAGCCAGGCATTTTAACCAGGTTCATCATAATCAGAGTATGATCTTAAACAGGTTCTTCTAACCAAGATATGATGTGTACGTGTGTCAAACCAAAACAGGGTTACTTGAGTAACCGGGCTAAGAACAGAATTTACCATGCATGTAAACGTAGCCACTGATCCTCTCTGACACCATCTTCCTTTACACCTTCTCCGACTTTGGCATTGAACCAAAAGCAGACAGAAAATTCACCAGAAATTTAGTGAAAAAATGTCCATGCTCATCAAAGTAGGTTCTCCCACCTAGGTACAGTAGGTGTCCCATTTGTCTTGTCTTCTCAGAGGAATTCAACGATAGGATACTATGCCCGGAGCTGTCGGATTCAGAGAAGATGATGCTTCATGAGGAGGTGAAGAAGATCTATGAGACCTACTGTTTGGACGAGAGCATTGACAAGATCCGCTTCGACCCCTTCATAGTGGAAGAAATACGCAACAGTACGTGAAAGGGATCACCCCTATTTCTCGAAAAAGCACACAGACGGCGGTTGTGGAACCAGACGATAAATAGTTAATTGACCTATTTGAATCAGAACGTGTAACAGACATAGAAAATTTCTGCAGTAGTGAATAAAATGTTTTTGTGTTTTCTGTTCTACTCCCCAGTTGCTGAGGGCCCATTTGCGGAGGTGGTGAAACTACAGACCATGAGGTGTTTGTTTGAGGCCTATGAGCATGTCCTGTCACTCCTGGAGAATGTTTTCACCCCCATGTTCTGCCACAGCGATGAGGTCAGCATCCATACTGAGTAATAAATCACTCAACTCACTGTCACCTGGCTTGACAAAATTTGCCTGAGGCACACGTCAAATTTTTAATCATCTTTTTCCCTTATTGGCAGCTGTCTGGCATGCTCTGAATTCTAAATGCAACCTCTAGACATTTTGGTTGGTATGGCGTGAAGACTGAATGTTAGTATTGTCTGTCAGTTTGAGAGGATTTGTAGGGTCTAAGAAATGCATTATGCTCTCATGGGATTTTGACCACGCTTATCCAGTGTCCTCTCAGAAAAATAAATCTAACAAGACTGTACCTATAAAATGCTGGAGTAATTGAGCATTAGCATTTAGCGTTAACAGTTTTACTGTTTGCCCAGCTGTTCAGCCAAGCTTTTCTTTTTCTCGTTCTTCTTGTTGTTAAGTGAAAGGGAGATTAAAGTTATTATTATTATTATTATTATTATTATTTGGAATTCAGTGTCTCTCTTGCACCATTCTCTTCCGATCTCTCTGCCACCAACCACTACCAGCCATGTCATCAATACCAGACACGCAACTGGCCAATGGGCTCACACTGGCATCATGCCAAGCTGCCAAGCCGAATTTCACCCCTCACAGGCTCCCTCATTGAATAGAGCTGGGCAGCCCAGTGAACAGCCATTGTCCACTGCAAGCCACTGCCCTGCATGAATGGTGTGTCTGGAAAGTAGTGATATGTGTGTAATAAACACGGCTGCCTTAAGCCTTAGTCTGGACTCTGAATTTAAACATATATCCCATCAACACTCCAATGCTTGTCCCAAATGAAAGTGTTATAATGATTATTGGCACAGTGTGATGAGGTCACTAGATACATACGACTGTTTGATAAGGGAGGGTCACAGGGAGGGTGTGATTGCTCTGAAGTGAATTTTGAAGGGCAAGATACCTTAGTACTGTGAGTGTGAATGATTTCCTCTTTCCATGTCCTCCTCTAGTATTTCCGCCAGCTTCTGAGAGGGGCCGAGTCCCCTGCCAGGAACTCCAAGATGAGCAGGTAGGTGTCACTCTATCACTTGTAGTATGTGTGTTTATGTGTGTGTTTGTTCACTTAACAAAAAAAACTTGCCTGTAGTGTTCTCCAGTGATTGATTAGTTAGCTGACTGAAGGCACAGATGAGTTTTATGAGTCACAAAAAGCCGTTCACAGACAGAATGCCCTACTGGGTTGTTGATTCTGTGAAATCTGTTGATTTCCGATAATCAGTCGTGGTGTTTACACCTACATGAAACTCAAGCTTCTCTGTGCTTTCTGAAATTCATTGATAATGTTTGTTTTTTCCTGTTTGCTTCTTAATTGTTCACTAGTCTCCAGTCAATGGCCATTGCATTGCAAAGTCAGAATATAGTATGTGCCAGCTGCCTCAAATATAAATTCACTTTCAGTTCAGTCTTAATTCAGTTCAAAAAGTCAAGCTGTAATTTAAGAATCAAAAAATAAAACATTGATTGTTTTTAATTGTGCAGTATAATAAAAACTTGATGAATTGAAAGTGAATTGATCAGAGCCCAGGTTTCACCTGTTGTGTTTTTATGATGGGGTGTGGTGTCTCTGTGGCCCCGGGGCCCTGCCACTAACTCCTTGTGCATATTGTTCCAGAAATAGCCTCAGTTTGGATGACATTCGGTGAGTATATGGCATCAGTGTGCTGTTCAAAACAGTGGCTGGCTGGGCAGTACTGCTGCACGCAAGATGCAAAAGAAACTATATTCTTGCCTGACTGTGGTCTACATTGGAAGATGTACTGCCTTTTTAACAAATTTATAATCAGGGGTTCAATACTACGTGCACTAGGCAATTGATCATTTTACAGCTAAACATTTACTCTATTTTGTATTAGTAGCAGGCTCTAGAAAAGATTGAACTTATAAAAATATGTTACTCAACTTTCAGCAAGTCATCCAGCTGACGGGATGTAATTGTATTGTAATGTCTTATTTTGGCAAGCTCAGGTTTTTGGTTTTTGTTTTTGGTTGGATGTTTGGTTGGTTATATGTTTTTTTTCATTGGGTTGAAAGAACTCTTGTTATGAAGGCAGTGATCATAGCAGCATGAATTTTGCCACTCAGGCAAAAAAGGAGGAAGAAGAGAAAGTAGAGAATGGCACTTTCACTGGCACTCCATGCCTGAACGTTGACCAACCACAAGCCTTATTGGCTAACTCCCTCCATGTCTCTCACTCACTAACCCCCTTCCACTCTGCCCCTTTGTCCGCCTGTTATTCCATCCATGTATCACCGCCATGGACTGTGCTTTGTCTGTGAATGTATGTCCACTCTGATTCTGCCACCGCCATACTGCCTGCCCTGATGTGATCCACGGTCCTCTCCGTCCTTTGCCCATGGGGGCGGGACACTGTCCTGCTTATAGTTCCTGGGACGGGAGCCCCGAGTCCCCGTCCTCCCTGTTCACCACCTCTGGCAGCTCTTCACCTGCATCTTTTAACTCCTTCCATGCCCAATCCACGTTCACAACCTTCCCATACGGCTCGCTAACCCACTGCCACTCATCGCCTAAGTAAGTCAGGGTCCATCTGTCTGTTACAGGTCGCTCAGTGTGATGTCATGTCGTCCGTCCACTATCCCCACATGACCCCAGTCCCAGCCGGCCACCTGCATGGTGGGACCTACTGTATGCATGGGACCCTGTTTTTCTTTATTTTTCCCATGTCCTTCCTCTAACTCTGTGGTATTGTAGAGGCAATATTCAGTTCATCCCTTTGCTTTTTAACAATGCAGTGACTTTGTGTTACTTTCTGAATGAGATTATATGTGTATCGGATATATTACTATGTGCATTATGGCGACTTGAAAGTTTATTTCACTTAATCTGATAGGGCACACAATATTATTGTTATTGTTTCTGATCACTTTATGTGATCACTAAAAGATCTTCACCATGCACAAAGTAGACATTTCAATCTGTTCATAAATTCACTGCTCACTGTGTACTCTTCGCTTTTGACCTAACCAAAAGCCAGGCATTTCTCTTGTGAGATGGCTGTGAAGTGATATCTTTGTTCCGGTTTGGCTACCTTGGCTTTTCTCCCCATGCGTATTCATGATACCTGGCTGCAGTACCCTGCTCCTTCCCTTCCTCCCTCCCTCCTTCTACCCTTCCTACCCTATCACGTGTCCCAAGCTGCATGCGCTGTGCTGAAGCCATGCACTGTTCCTCCATCACCGACCGTCTGGTAACTTCTCTCTCTGACCTGCAGGAACACGTCGAAAAGGGGGGAGTCCTTTGGGATCAGCCGCATCGGTAATAAGATCAAAGGAGTGTTCAAGAGCACCACTATGGAGGGAGCCATGCTGCCTTCCTATGGGCTGGTAGAGGGAGAGGATGATATGGTGAGACTGATCTAGACCCATACACATAAAGATAGTGACTCATGTTCAATACACACGATCTGAAGTGGCTATCAGTCATGCCACAATCTAGAATCAGCACAAGGTTGAAAAGCAAGGTTGAAAGCTTGCTTTGATGTTAAAAGAAAAGGTTGAGTGTGGCTGTGTCTTTGGGGTTATCAAGTAAGCACCACCCACTCATCATGGCTGCTATGTTCATTTTTCTAATTCATTTTGTTAATTTAGGTACATGACTCAGCTACGGGGCTCAACAGTTAATTCTAGCACCCCAGAACCACCCTCTACCTCTATACATACTGTCAACACAGATCCGACCTACAATCAAAAGTGATTCATATTACGTTCCTGACAAGCTATAAGTAGTATGTCAGAAATTCTACAACAAACAGTAGGTGGAGAAAAATATACATATACCACCAAGTGTATAGGGTCTAAGGGGTGAGGGTGGTGATAATAGCTGTTTGTTACCAGTGTTGGGGAAGCTACATTCAAAATATAGTTTTATAAGCTGCCAGTTAATTGACATTGGAAGAAGTTGAATTGCAGCAAAGCTACCCTCAAAAGAAATATAGCTGTTAACTAAAGCTACTTAGAAAATGTAGTTCAAACTATAAATGATCGTAATACTTACTTCTGCAATGCTATATAATACTGTATAAATTCACATGACTGCAATAATACCACTGATAGGATGGTAATGAAATAAAACAAAGTGCAAGGATTGTTCACTGTGTATATATATAATTATATATATAACGCCCACACTAAAAAAACAAAACAATTCAGGTTCTTCACAGAAATGTTAACTTTCTGTTGTATGTAAACTTAAATAAATCTGACTAGTACAACATTGGCAATAAAAGTAGTAACTAAAAATAATGAAAACATAAATGAAGGATGAATAATACCATTCCCTTCTTTTATAGCCAAAAACAGTTGCCATTTTTAGTTAACTACACCTCAAAATGACAAAAAAGTAATAATCTAATAACTCAATCCAACTTTAGTTGAACTATCACCAAGTCACTGCAAAATGTCTGTTGCATGTAGTGAAACCACTCTGCAACACTGTCAGTTCCCACATGGTGGCAGTGCGGAGTAAGGAAAGGAAAGCCACTCTGGGGTCAATCACTTTTCCATGTGTTTTCTACAAACAGCTGCAATCTGCGTTTTGATGACATCACCGGCTTGACATCTTGGTTCTCTTCGTTCTGGTGTAGAAAGCGATTTGTGAAAGAGACTTTCCTGTGCTGAAGCTTCGGCATGACATCATGACATCTGACTCACATATGAAAATGATTTGATACCTGCTTTGCTTGAGGAGACTCTGTCCCCCTCCTTTTTCTTTACTTCTTCCTTTGTAGCTGCCGATTGGCCAATGGCTGAGCTGTTTTTCATTATTTTATTTTAAGTTGCTTATGTGGCAAAACAGACTATGTGCACACACCATGACTGGTCTTCCTTAGCTGGCCCAGTAAAACAATGCAGTTAGTTAGCTGAATGTCAGCAAGTATTTCCTAAATTGCACATCCTGTACTTACTATGAGCGTATTTCC
>OOFE01050244.1:3926-21087 GCA_900323365.1 Monocentris japonica
CGCTCATAACAATCCGCCTTTGCAACCCCGTGTAAATTTGCGTTTACAACCTCGCTGTGTGATGCCAACGACAGGATACCATAGCTTTGACTGACTTGCCACAAGCACAGGCTGCTTGCCAGTCGTGCGCAAATCACCACCGGGAAAAAAAAGCATTCCTCATTTCAGCTGGAATAACTGACACGGTCCTGTAAAAAGCGCTTGGACTTGACACACAGGAGGGGGAGTGTGTGGGGGGGTGGGGGGCTCCTTTACCTTCAGCGCACCTGGCTGCTTGCCACGTACAGCTACTGTATCCCACGGCGCTGCGCAGGGTTTTGTTAATTCAGCTTCGTGCCTAACATCGCCTCTTAGCTGCTCGAAAATCCCTGTACGGCCTCCAGTGGCTGGTTACTTATGCCAAAAACCGGCACACCATTGTATTAAAAATATTTTTTAATCAATACTGATTCTGGAAATATAGTCCTTTAGCAGAAGGTACTTGGGTACTAAGCGACCAGAGTGATTTTCGGTCAGCGGATTAATATCTAAATTAACTGCTACGTGACCACAGGTGTGCATTGGCTTCCGACGGGACACAGCCAATCATAACCGAGGACCGGGACTCTCTGTTCTATAGGAAGCATCATTTTTTATTTTTATTTTCTGTATCTGTTTCTACACAGTTTCAGGAACTACCCAGGGAGGACAAATAATGTTAAGCATGATGTCCCAACACGGTTAATGAGTTTAATGTGATTTGATTGGCATCTTTACCAATTCATCGCATGCTTGGCCATACTGTAGATAATAACTGATGATAAAAAAAGACTTGTACTTTACCTCCGCTACTGCAGTATTTTCATTTGCACCAGTAAGGTTGCACATTTTTAGATAAGCCCTATTTTAAGTACAATTAATGAAAGGCATGTCAAATTAGTTTCATTATGTGAATTCTTTAATTGAGTTTGGATCCCAATTTTTTGATCAATCAATGGTTGATTATTTAATAGCTTTGGTATATTCACTCCAAGCCACGACTGTATGCACTGCCATTACCTGGAAAAGATCTTCTAAGATGACTAAATATTGTGTATTTAAAGGTTATTAAAAGTGCTAACCATCATCGAACCATAGAACTATTGGGGTAATGAAGATGCCCTAATGCAAAATCCCTCCAGGGGATTGGTGTGTTTTGTTGTGGCTGTCAAGAAACAATATGGGTTGGACCACCATGAAACAATGTGCTTACTTTAGACTGGAAATGGAAGAAAACACTGTGCATCTGTAATGGTATTACTATAATATGTGAAATAACCCATGAAAAATTGATTTATCTTTACTAGTACTAGACTGAGATGAGTGGGGGTCGGCAAAATAAAATGTAGAAAAAAACATTGTGAAACTTCAGCCACAGTCTTCTTTCAGACAGGAAAAGATAAATTGGAAAGGCTATATTTCTCTAAGACATGGAGAAAATAGGCTGTGCACGCCCACAGAATATTGAATCAGTCAAAAAAGGGCTGGGACATGGGGCAAGGGAGTTGAACTATCTTTTGCCTCATGAGTAGGCGGATGTCATAATTATCATTCCCTGGCAATGCAGTGGAGGGCCGAGGGCCCTGGCAGAATCTCTGCAGATATGTGGGTGTAGTGGTGGTGTCGACCCTGTAGGGCAAGCCACATCACTTCTAATACAGTGGAAAAAGGGACAAGACCCACCGTAATTGAGGCCCGGGAACATTGCAGGGCGCTGCAAAGACACTCGCACGCGCACACACAAAAGCAATAGAGTGCAGGGAGCTCTAATCTGCTATCCCGTGTCAAACTGAAATGAAACAACCCTGGCTGGACGCAACAAGTCTCTCTCTCTCTCACAGTCTCCCTCTGTCTCTCTCTCATTCAGCCCCCAAGCCAAAGCAGCCTTACTCTACGCATCAATGGTAGCACTCAACTGTTGGTTGGTGACCTCCAAGTGAATAGAGGGAAAGAGAGGTGCCTCTCTTCTGCTGCTCAACCAGATCCTTTGCATTTTAAGGTTTGTGTTTTGCAGTAATTCAGTGCGAGTTTAAATCGAGGCAAATGAGTAGGTAGGGCTAGTACTGTGACAAGCACTCCCTGTAAAATGCTTTTTATGTAATTGTCAGACAGGGCATCCTGTATTATTAAAGCATAGCTCTTGCCTGTATTGCTGTTGTCCACAAGTGTGTAATCTCAAACACCTGGAAGAAAATAGCCTTTCACTAAAAGCCCTTCCCACTATAAACCCCTCTGTCAAGAGAGATATAGCAGTTCAGAGCTGAAGGCCAGTGCCTCTTAATGTGGAGTCTAGAGAATCAAATGAATCCCTTAGGGTGTTATCTAAAGGCTAGTTAATGTGTATTTGTTGTTGCACTTTCCAGTTAGAGAATGTGTCTCTATCTGTCTATGTATCTATGTTTCTTCCTTCTCAGTATCTATCTATCTATCTATCTATCTATCTATCTATCTATCTATCTATATCTATATCTATATCTATATATCTATCTATCTATCTATCACACTCTCTTCATTCTCCCTATGGGCATCATTGGCTAAAGGGCTGTACAATTGAAAATGCCTTGATAGGCCTGCTGGATGGAAAACAGCACATGAAATATCAAGGGCCTTTTAGCATTATGACAAAATGCTCAGTGAACAGACTATTTAGGACCATAAACATTGGACTGGGTGTGTTTAAAAGGCAACACTCCCTTCTGTTGCATTAATGTCACATGTGCTGTGCACACATTTCTTTCATCAGACACGTGGTACGTGTTGTCTGCATTTCCATAATCTGAAGCTTCTGTTATGAATCTAAACATTTGAAGGTGTCTGTCAGTAACCGATCAGAAAAGTAAATGGTGAATTATTGGTGTTGGTAGAATACATTTTTTCTTTTTTGTTTTACTTTAAAGGCTTTGTGCTTTTAACAAGCGCTTTAGGATGCTGTCCAGCTTCTAGCTGTGGTATTCACATTTAATTGGTCTTGAAAGGTCTCGTTCAGGAAGACAGTGCAGGTCAGCTCAAGTCTTTGTAGTTGTTAAGTCATCAGACACTCAATTAACTCAGCCACATTACCTGGCCTAGAAAAAGAAGAACTTTAAGAGTAGACGAGGACTAGTTCTGTATCAGAGTAGCTGTCCTAACCAAATTGTCAACATCAAAGTGCTTTAACAAAGCTGTTGTAAAAAACATGACTTAGGTGTTTCATCCTAGTTGTCTATATTTGGGTATGTGATCATAATTGGAGCTATATCTGCAAAATACACCTTTTTTCTTCTCAGCCTATATCACAAAGTGGGGCTGCAAGAGTGAAGAATGTCCCATCCACCCTAAGCCACTCGGGCTGGTTTTGTGCAGTTTACTGATGTTACATAAATTCTGGGTATTGAAGTTCAAATTTTTCAATCAGTTTGCATTTGTTTTGGCAAAACATATGTTTCAATTGCGAAGGTCGGGATTCTCATTCTTATCATAAGTTGTATTTACACTTGGAGTAAAGCATATGCTCCAGTACTGTGTAGGTTTGCTATCTACCAATCAGTTCAGAAGCACTTTCTCTTTGGACTGTTCCAGTCTGCTGAGTCTGACACTGACAGTTCCAAGAAGTCTCACTTTTTTCCATTTGTCTCAGAGTGGATTTACTTCAGGCATTCGCACGAGTCTGCTCAGAGAGTCAAACGGGTAGTGTTTTGCTCAATTGGCTCTGCCACATCAAGCAAGTTAAACCAATCCAAGTATTTTGAGCCAAAAATAAATTCTACAAGGGGATAAATAGGGAGAGGACATTACCACCAGAGTCAGAATAGGGGGTACTCCATGATCGAGTCAATGATTTTCTGTCTAAGAGGGTAAAACTTGGCACTGTATTTTTCCCAAACAGATATCCTGTGACACTATTGTGCTCCTCTGATTTTTCCCTCTAGACAGGAGCCTGGGAAGCTTCGGATACGTTATTTATACCTGATTTTTTTTTAAGACAGCTTTTCATTTATCAGATCGTAAACAATAGAGATTGCATATCAACCTGTTTCTCTTTCATCAGAGTTCGGGAGCCAGATAAACCCCATGACATATATGATATGCCTTTGCACCTACATTACTGGAAGTTCTAGTCGGTGCCCTTTACCTTGATTATCTTCAGTTAGCAGGTTCGTCCAGCTATAATCTGTGGCTCCTTTCAGACTGAAAAATCATGTATCAGATCAGATCTATACCTATTTATAGAGTAAATCATGAGACTGCCACTACCACTACCCTGTGGCCATTCGAGAACAGGCAAGCCATTCTATTGAGGTTAGGCATTTGATTAAAATGGGCAATTCAAAGAGCTGGGAACAGGAGACAACTGAATAGAGGCGCAGGAGAATCATGTAGGACACCCTGGCTTGGGGTGCATGATGGAATAATGGCTGGTTGAATATTTCTAAAAGGCTTAATTTACTCAACTTTACATTCTAGTAAGCTGATTCTTTCCTTTTTGGACTAATTATTGGCAGCAAACACACCTTTTCAGTCTGTGTACCCTACTGTGCAACAATCCTGGGCAAAACTGTACTTGAATTCGGTTTCACGTATTTGAATTGCTCGAGGTGTGCTGGACTTGCATCCCCAGGCAAAGTGCTTCAGATGCGGTCACATTACTTGCAAGAAAAAAAAAAATCAAAGGCTCCTTGTTTATTCAGCATCCTAAATGCATTCATCTACAATTTACCCAGTCCTGCTGGGCACCAATGAGTCATTACCAAACAGGAAGAATCTGTCTCTTTTAAAGGGACAATAATCTACACAGAAAATATACATCTGTTACGTGCAGATGTCTTTTCCTTGAGACACGTAACTTGATGACACTATACACTGGTGTAATCTGCCGGCTCATTTCTGGAGAACTAATTACTGCGCATTAGTTAAACAGACCATTTGAAATGCAAGCCTGCTAAATCACGCTTGCCAAGGGATCTGAGCTACCCACACCCCCCCATCCCCCTTTGTGGTTCTATTATTAGTTCTATCATGCATATGCTCACTATCAGAAATTAGGGCCCACCAGCTGAGGAAAATGCTTGAGGTAAGTAAGAAGGATATGCACTTCACCTGTGTGTGTGTGTGTGTGTATATGTTTGAGAGAGCCTGTGTGTGTGTTTACTCCTGTGGGTTTTTATTCATGCGTGCGGCTGTGGAAGCATACTGTATGTATAAAGGTGTTTAGTGTATCAGGCCCTGCTGCAGATATCTTGCGATATGATCAGCTGCTAAAGACTGCCGCGTGACTCGGGGAGCTGCACAGCTGATGCAGCTTCTAACGGACCGCTGCTGATGTTGCTAAAGACGCGTCCTTCGCATCACCCGACTGAGCCTGGGGCATGATCCTCGCTCCCCTGGTCACCAAGCCAATGTGCTAACAACACTACCAAGAGGATCTTTGTTTCCGCTTGGTAGAGCAGTTGGTGGAGGAACCGTGGCTCGCTTACCGCCCCCCGCTTACTGGGGCAGATTTAATAGCCAAAGGCACTAGAGGGGCATATACATTTGCTCCACTTAGTCTCTGTGATGTTATACTGAGTTACCTTGAACTGCAAATGCTGTACGTGCATTGATATTCATGACGTGTGGGCGGACTTACAGGTCAGTGTTGAAAGTGAACAAGGAGCTCAGACTGAAATATCAGGAATATCTCTCAGGAGAAGAAGGAGACAAATGTAAAAATATACATCAATCACTTTGGACAGCATGAAATTGTCACGCACCATTCGTGCAGTTTTCTTCTGTCTCCAAGGCTCCATAGTGGGTGGATGGATTGAAGACCTGCTGCCCTGGCTACTAACCAACATGCTCAGTACCAACTGCACACAATTCGTCAGAAACTGTCCCATTAATGACTCCAGCAACACTATCCACTGTGGAACGTGGAACGACGAGATACCCTTCCAACTTCTCTGTTTTCAATATCCATAAATCACCCGAATTGCTAGTAGCCTAATAATAAAGAGGTGTGAGGTCAGGAAATGCGAAGAACTAGGATAAAAGCATAGTTTTTTTTTTTTTAGAAGGAAACTAAGAAAAATCCTGTAGTGGTAGAAGAGGAGGTTGGGTGGAGGTGGTGACATGTCTCCAGATGATGTGTTTTAAAACGAAGGATGTGGAGTGACTTTTATCAGTTCTGACTGAAGTGGGTGGATCATTCTATCTGCTGGGAGCCACAAGGGATAACAAGCCTTTCATAGTTGTACATCTAGTTGCCTCATGCTACAGGAACAGGAATTAGTTTTCTGCCTTATGGGCTATTTGTGGCTGCCGCATGCTTTGCTTACTCTGACAGTGACGAGGACAGAACATGACTAGAGTTGCGTTCAAATTATCTAAAAATAATGCCTATCAGCCAGCTAGTACGCACGCTACTTGGGGTAGCTTGAATCCCAGCTCATGCTATGCTGTCACATATCTATCTTGTCTGCGTTACTTCACTGTTGCCTGCCCACTCTACCTAAGAAAAGCTTGTCCCTTGAAGCCAAACTCTGACTACCTTTATTGATAGGATAGATTAAGGAAAAGTTACAGGAATCAAGACAAGAAGCGTTTTAGTCAATTGCAACACAACCTTTTTATAGTGAGCATTTTCATGTCAGATGCTGAGTTGGGCTCAGGAGTAAAATTCTGGCTAATTATATATAACACACCGGGCCACCCACATGTGGAAAAGGGAAAGGCCAATGGACCACTTAGGTAAGTGTGATTCTGACTGACATCTTGGCATCATAACAGTTTAAGCTGGGTCAAGAGAGCAGCATACTGCATCATCTCCAGGTATGCAGGGTGGCCTAGTAGTTAGACAGACCCTCCTTTAGTTGGACAACCTGGGTTCAAAACCCCATGTTAGCAAAATGTCCGGCCTGCTAAAGTTAACACTGAATCCGTATCAGGTCCAGCTGTTCTGTAGCTGACCATGACCTCTGACCTCCCGCCAAATGAAGAGAATTTCCTTATGTGGCTCAATAAAGTATAATACATAGTGTGAAAATGATTGACGTACTTTAGTGTTTGTCCATTGCCTGTGATGTTCTGGGGTTATTAAGTTCGTCAGTCACCACAAATCTGATGTATTTCTTCAAAGTATCTGTGTGGGAGGTGGCGTGTGTGCATACCCGTGCATGTTTCCTGTATGAACAGGAACATGTGTTTGCTAGAAGAAGCCTTAACCACTGCGACATTGTATTGTACTCTGCTGTGACGCATGCAGTGCATCGGGGTGGAGGGAGTCCCATGATCTTATATAGCACTCCACTGCACTGGAACAAAACAATAGATAGTTGCCCCAAATAAAGCATGAAAACCCTTTTTGTGGGGCTGTAAATAGGCAAGGTCTATTGTGTATATCACAATGCTCATAGCAGGGCCGAGCAAGTGATAAATATTCCATCACTGTAGGATTTTTCATTTTGCAATACATCTTCTTTCTACACTTTCGCTTTGCTCTCTCCCCTTTTTTTTTCAAGTAGGGGTATTTCTCACTCATCTCATCTAATCTTGGACAATGAGCTGGCTTTGCTCACATGCATGAGGAGAGCTCTCGTAGGGCTTCAGTAGATCTCTAATTGAATTGTCTGAACAGCGAGAGATGCACATTTGAATCTGGAAATGGGGAAACAAGAGTGCAGCAGCAGACCGGCTCTGGAATAGTCTCCCCATCTCTCTCACCCATCACGCTGAGTTTCATGCAATATGGATTGCCTGAAAAATGGATCAGTTAGAGGTGCCCATTTGAAATCCGGAAGCAAGAGTACATGGGGCTAATGTCTTTTCATATGTCTCCCCAACGTGTTACCATGCAGCGTGGGATCTGTGAATACTCATGCTTTCATTTTGCATTGTCTGACAAACCATTATGGTCACTGGGATGAGTGCACAAGGGGCCCTTGACCACCAGGAGGCTCCCGAACAAGCAAATAAAGATGAAATAATAATTAAATTAATAAAATGAAAAATGGCCCTACAAATTCTTGGACACCAGCTTTTGGAGCCATTTTGTGAATTTTATCACTGTCTAAACAGCACGTATTTAATACTTTTTGACAAATTAGATTCTTGTGTTTCATTTTTCTTCCTATCTGGCCCAACATGGCCATTTCTCAGCTTGCTATGATGTGTAGGAATGTCAGAGTCAAGATATTCCAAATGTGGCATTTAGTGTAATGTTGCATTTTAGATCACTTGTAGTTCACTGATTGTCTTTTACACATTTTTTCTCTATATATCGAAAACTTATTGTGACTTGAATGTTTTGAGGATCATTTCACTTTGTTTTCCTTATTTATGCACACCAAATAATGTTAAAGCAGGATAAAAACAATGTTAAGAACATTCAATCCAGTCTACATATCTAATATTTCTGAAAATACTGTAATGAATACTATAACTGATAACATTTGCCTTATCTCCCAGGTGGGGGAGTGTGAAATTAATGTGTGAGAAATTGAAAAATGTGTGCGTGTGAAATTAATTTACATTTGAGACAGGGGGCATGGTGAGCTACGATTTATGGTCTCAGGTCCAAGACAGGTCCTCTTTCATGTCCCCATGGGGAGTTACATTTCTTTTTGCCTGCTCAATTTTATAAAATATATATGAAGATGAGATGAGAGGTTTCAATCAAAAATGCTATGAATCCATAGTGGACAAAAGTGACCTGAAATACATATGATGCCGCTATTTTATGAGAACAAGTATTATGTCTTCTTATAACTTATATTTTCTGATTAGTTGTCAGTCATTTTGTACGATTTATCAAATAGCGGATCTCCCTTTTTAGGAATGGAACACTCCAAATGTTGAATAGCATTCGGTAACAGGAATGGCTGTCTTATTTTTATCTTCCCTTTAGCATAATTTCATTAGTTAAGGATGAATATCTAGTCCTTTTGATAGTGTGAAGATGTCTTTAATTATTTCTCCACCAGTCCCATGACAATGAGAGATTACCTGAAGTCTTTGAACCAGTATAATTTTAGTCAAATCGATACAATAAAGATGCCAGAGGTAGTGCTAAGGATTTTCATAATCAAAAGGATCCTGCAGTGTTTGCCTTTCCATTCAATATTCAAGAGGAGTCCTCTTGCCATGACATTTGTGTCCGTGAAGTATGTTCTTCCAGAGGTTTTGGTCCAGCGCCCAGACAATATTTTGGAGAAAAAAAACTTGGAACAGCGTGATCAGATCTAAAGGGAAATCAATAATGGACTGCAATTTCTGTATGCAAATGGTTTTGCAGTGATTAATGAATATGGGCTTGGCTTGTGGTCAGTTCACTTCAATTCAGTCAAGTGAGGAAGTAAATTGAACGAAGAAAATCAAACGCGGTTCAATAATTCATACAAGAACATTCATTCTCAATTCTTTGTCAGTAATGCACATGTTTAAGATATTCTCTCTAAGGTTCTCTGAAATTGACTGAATTGACTTCTGCACTGGTATGAGTAGAGGAAAGTCTTTGTTCAAATGAGAAGTCTGCAAATAAAAGGCAGAAAATTCAGTCAAATGAGAGATAAAAGCTCACTTTCTGAATAGACCCAGACCCTATTGTGAGTCACTGGATGAGACACTGTCCTACTCTCATTGCTCAGCCTGAGAAATGTAGAGAATTGTAGTATATGAATAGAAAACATGGATTCTGATGACTGTTTTAGTTTGATTATTTGGATCGTCTTTAGCTGCACATGCATCAGCTGACATTCTTCAAGTCTAGACAGAGCATGACATTTTACAAAGTCATATAACATAGGGACTAAAGGCATGGAAAGAAAAGAAAACCATAATGATACAAATGTACCACCTACTCCATTCAAGTGTATCTTTGCAACAGCCTCCAGAATGTAGATTGGTGGTCATGTAAACACTGTTTGCCTTTCCCTGTTATACATTTTTTATGCATAGGATTACTATATAAAGACAATTCTACACTACAAGAACTCATTCATCCAAGATGAGTGTTGCTTCCCCTCATGCATATGATGCAAAATTATGCTATTACACATTTAGGCACACTACAATAAAAAGTTCATGTGTAGTAACACATGAAACTTGCATGAAGTTCAGATCATCTGGGATTGAATTTTATGCCAGTCTCATACATTTACAGATCATTCATTGTTCTGAGCATTTCTATACATTTATTTTGTGTCAATAATCCTTGCATTACTTGAAACAATTTAATCTAATCCACCTCTCTTCCCCCCCACCCCATCCTTTCTTTACAGATACCGCAGACAGAAATGCTGCCCTGTATCATTTTCATTGGCTTGTTCCTCACTGCAGCAAGATCCCAAGACATCCATCCCTCAGAGGCGTCATCCTCTATTAGCGAGTCCTGTGACTCCTTGTGCTCCTGTGAGGAGAAAGATGGTATCGTTCATCTTAACTGCGAGCAGAGAAACATCAGCAAAATCTCCCAAATCAAAGTCCCGTCAGGGGTGCCCTTCCACCTGAACCTTTACAAAAATGACTTGGTTGAGCTCCGTGCTGAGGAAATGGAAGGGCTTAAGAATGCCCTTTCGCTGCACATCGGGGCTAATAGTATACAAGAACTGGAACCAGGGGTCTTTAGCACTCTTGGTTCACTGAAAAAACTCCACATAAATAGCAATTTCCTCGTCACTCTGAAGGAGGACACTTTTCACGGCCTAGTGAATTTAGAGTTTCTCCAGGCCGACACAAATTTCATTCGGGTCATTGAGCCAGGGGCCTTCAACAAGCTGATCCGCCTCAAGGTCCTCATCCTCAACGATAATTCCATCGAGTTTTTACCCAGCAACATATTCCGGTTTGTGCCGCTCACCCACCTGGACCTGCGGGGCAACAAACTACAGACGCTGCCTTATGTCGGGTTTTTGGAGCACATCGGACGGATAATGGAGCTTCTTTTGGAGGACAATGACTGGGTCTGTGACTGTGATATTTTACAATTAAAAATCTGGATGGAGAACATGAGGGCCCAGTCGGCTATTGGGGAGGTGGTCTGCGGCAGCCCACATCACCTCAGAGGGACCATTCTGGCTAAAGTTAAGCGGGATGTTCTCTGTCCATCCCATGCAGATATTAACCTGGAGGAGCCGTCCAAGTCACTGGATATGGTTGTTACCCCCTCATCCAAAGTGTCTCAGATTCCCAAGCTGATGGACGCCAAGGATGACGCCAAGATCCCGACGCCGTCTCACGTTCCCGACAGTCCTTGTGTGGAGCAATGTTCCTGCCATAATCACCCCGTGGCTGGGTTTTTGATGCATTGTCAGGACAGAGGGATTCAAAGGGTATCAGATATCGGAATACTTCAGCAAAGCCCCACCAAACTAGTCATGACAGGAAATATGATTCAGAAGCTGTTGAAATATGATTTTGTCACATATGATAGTTTGGAATTGCTGAACTTGGCAAACAACAGAATCGATTACATCGATAATGAAACTTTCCTCAGCTTGAGCAGTTTGAAAAAACTTTATTTGAATGGCAACAGAATTGAAAAGTTGGTATCTACAATGTTTGTGGGACTTCACAACCTTGAATACCTGTATTTGGAATACAACCTTATCAAAGAGATTGCTCCCGGCACATTTAATCCCTTGCCCAACCTCAAGCTGTTGTCACTCAATAACAACCTACTCAGCTCTCTTCCACCGCAAATATTCCGCAATGTGCCCCTCGCCAAGTTAAACCTGAGGAAAAATCTACTTATGCACCTGCCAGTGAGCAACGTGCTTGATCAACTTGACTCACTAGAGCAGATTTATTTAGAGGACAACCCCTGGGACTGCAGCTGTGACTTACTCAGCCTCAAACAATGGGTAGAGAAACTGAGGAAGGACACAGTCGTGGGCTCCATTTTGTGTCACACCCCAAAGAAAGTGGTGCAGGCTGAGCTGAGAAGCCTTCGTCATGAGCTGCTATGTCCCGGCTTAGTGACCTTCTACTCTTTGCCCCCAGGTGAGGAGGAGAGCGTCACAGCTACACTGGGGCCCGACAGTGCTGGCAGGGGTTTTCTCGACTCACTCACTGACACTGTCCCACTCTCTGTGCTCATCTTGAGCCTCCTCATGCTTTTGCTCATGATTATATTCTGCTCAGCAGGGGTGGTGGTGTTTGTGGTGCACCGCCGGCGTCAGAGGACGAAGAAAAAAGCGGCAGAGGAGCAGCCCAGAGAAAACAGCAATAGTCCCATTCACTTACATTACAGCATGTATGGGCAGAAAACCACACACCACACACTCACGCAGAGGACAGGGTCCGCCACCCTGTACGAGGAGAGATCACACAGTCCCATCGTGCAGATCTGCCGCAACCCCACCTACTGCGCCCAGCACAAGGAACACGAAGCGGACTTGGATTACAGCCTTGACGAACCCAAGCATCACCTCTGCCGGAGTATCATGGAGAGGGAGAACACTTCTCCGCTCACAGGAAACCCCAACCCAAAATTCAGACCCATGACCGGAGAGTGCCCCGCAGAGTTTGTCACTCTCGGGAACCCCAACTCCCTATACAGGAACATTCTGGAGAGGGAGAAGGAACTCCAGCAGCTGGGAATAACAGAGTACCTTCGGAAGAACATGCCCCAGCTCCAGTCTGCTGTGGAGATGCAGGTTCCGGGGCATCAGGAGGAGTTGAAGCTAATGGAGACGCTTATGTACTCAAGACCACGCAAGGTCATGCTTGAGCAAACTAAGAATGAGTACTTTGAACTAAAGGCTAACTTGCATACTGAGCCAGACTACTTGGAGGTTCTGGAGCATCAAACTACATTTAACTGAGCTTAGGCAGAAACTACATGTTATGTTTTGAAACAAGTGCCTTGTCTAATTTGCCCTCCTGTACTTTCCACAGTATGAAATATATATCATGGACACATCACATAGCAGTTTAATTGTAGCACAGAATGTAACTGGTTTATTCTTGTTACCTTTTTTTTTTTTGTTAACAGCAGTGTTATGTAGCTGGTGACAGGTATACTATTCTGGCCAAATGTAACGATGAGCAGTCCTGGGTTGAAAACCTCTTTGAAATCTATTCAATGAATTGCGTGTGATTGATTAAACCATGATGGCACACTGCAGCCAAACGAATTGTTCCCCAAAGTGCACACCCACCGATCTGATATCCCGGCAGGCGAAAGCAGATGTTCCAAAACAAGTGACAACTGAATTTCATCAACCACTTGCCCCAGAATTGCCGTGTAATCAGTTTATCTTGGACGTTTGGATATGACCTGATTACCCCCTCTTTCAACACAAGCCAGTCATAATGCTGTAACCAGCATGCTCATTGTGCTGTAGAGTCAACAAAATGCCGACTGTACTTTGGACAATATCGATGGGAGTTTTGCATATCCGTGGTTCCAGTGATATCCTCTTTTTAGTGCTTTTGATCAATCAGAGACACTGCGCATCCATTTCAATCTTTGGATTTTTATTTATTTTCTATTCAAACTGGTGGTATTCACAAAAAAGTATGTTCATTTTTGTTTTTAATTAGTAAATAGAGCACTTAAAACATATTATACACATCTATAATCTGTAAAAATGCATTGCACTAATCAGATGCCATAAGGTGGTGCATGACAATCAACACAATGTCCTGCTGAAACATGTTTTGTTGTTTTCTTTCTGCCAGAAAAATGTGAATGATCCTTCCATATGTGTGTGTGTGTGTGTGTGTGTGTGCGTGTGCGTGTGCGCGTGCGAGTGTGTGCATGAGCCTGTTTCATTTCACAATTTTATGTCTGACAAAATAATGTGTGCTCAGACAGCACTTGGCAACATCGCTCACTCCATTCCTGATTTGTGAACTGAGAATTGTTTTTAACTGGTTTGAGTTGTTGGATATTTGGGCGTTAGCACACGACTGGTTGCTGTTGTCCAGAATATAAGCTGCATCTTTCCATGCAGAAAACCTGCCAGCCTCCTCCGGCCTGCTTTTCTTGGTTTTATCAGCTCATCGTAAACCAACGGACTGCCGGCGACGCAAGTTGCTTGCAATGTGGACAATGTCATCGTTCAGGATTTATATACACTCCATTCATTCTCTCGGAGACTCACATTCAACTTTGAAACGGTTCGTGTAAGCACACCCTCTGTAGCTTTTCTACCTATCTAGATTTAATTATTTATTCTGTATATTTTGTATATACTTATGTTTCATTATATCTTTGTTTTTTTTGTGTGCCTTCAGTGCTGTACAGAATATAAACAGAAGTTGTAACTGATGGAACAGAAAATAAATAAATGCAATATCACATAAACTTGGAAAATAAGGAATGATCTTAACTTTGACATTTCTTTCAATTTATTTATGGCAGGTTCAAGCGAACTGAGGAAAACACAAGGATACAGAATTTAAACCCAATCCTCAAATGTCAGCTGACTATTATAGTATACAGTATATCCATATCGTACATGTAAAGCAATGAATCAGCACAAGGTAAATTGGATGTTTTTCATATGCTACAGGATGATATTGACTTGCCAGTGTCATTTTAAAAGAGTTATCATAGCATGACTATGAAATAAGTCACTTTTATACATATAGCTGCTGTTGCAATGTCAAAGTCAAACATTGCCACGTTTCCCCACATTTCCCTTTGTTGTTCAAGCTTCTCCTACCCAGATCTATCTCGAATGAGTTCTGCCAGTCAGCAGCCGAATCAGTAAGACTCCCGATAGATTCTGATAGTTCCTAACAGGAAGTTCAATAAGGTGATGCTGCTACATGTACAATTCGAGCTAGTAAACAATCTCAGCAAACTTAAGTTCCTGGAAGTAAAAGCTGAATCATTGGAGCCTTCAAATAAGCCCAGAACCCTGAATGCTACCCCTTTTAACAGACAAAAGGTTTTGGACTGTATCATTCTGCAGCAGTAGTACACACTATGGCAGCTAATTGGCACGTCAAAGCAGTCTAGTGCACCAGGTATCTACAGCGTAAGCCAGTTATTTTCTCCCTATGTATTATCAGTCCTGTGCGTGTGTGCACTCTACAATAAGTGTGTGTGTGCATGCATACACTTGTGTACACACAATTCTCGGTTGTTCTCGTGTGTGAATTATTTAGCCCACATGACGGTTCATCCCCAGCCCTTAATCACACAGCAATGGCTGCAGGGTTTCTTCACCACCGATGCTTTTCTGCATGACTTCCAGTTTCTTCTTCTCGCTGGAGAAACTGGACCTCCCAGTTCTTCCATTCCCCATCATAATTGATGTATCTAAAGCTCCTTGTAAGAACACACTCACGGACTGAAACACTCTCTCACTCACACATGAATGCAAATAAACAAGCACCACACAAACCCCATGGAAGTGGACAAATAAACATGAGTACATGCTTGCACACGGACTCATAATTGCAGGTATGCAAACTCTGTTGACTCAGTAATAATACACACACAGGAAAAAGAGACATGCACTAGTACATATAGACTAGCACACACACACAGCAGACTGAGATCTTATGAGGCAACATGCTCTTCCTAAGGTGTAAACATTAGTAAAGTGCAAAACAATGTTCAGAGATCAGTTGTTGTTTTTTTTTTCTAAGGAAAAACCTATGATGCCATGGCTCCTTAACTGGCACTAGTCAAACTTTGTGCGTGTTAATATTTAAGTGAGGTTGTGGTTGAAAGAGATTCCATTTTGTGCTGGGTTGAAATAAATGATCGGTTTAAGGTCAGGATTCACCAGCCCATGAATTATACATGTGCACAAAAACTCTTAAGTGTTTTTTTCCCTTAAAATGTTGATGAGGCCCTGAATATTATTTTAAATCAGTGATAGTGACTGAGAGAAATAAAAAGTCAAAATATTCTTTAAATTGCATTTTACTCCCTTGAGTCTAGTGTGCATTTTAACTTTTGTACCCACGCTTGCACACACACACACACAATGCACTTTCGTAACAGATGTGCCAGAAATGAAAACCAAACGCAGTCCATAAGCCAGATTCAGAGAGCCAAAACACACTCACAGAATTGAGAGCCAACAGCGCACCAGTTACCAACTGTGACTATTTACACTTCATTTTGAACAGTGCCTCAGTTTGTCTTGCATCCCAGCCAGAAGAGGATCAAATCTTGCAACCTGCAATGTCATTATGTACTCTCAACAGTCAAGTCCTTTTACACTTGAGCACTCAAAAATGGCAGCAAAAAAACCCCCATAAATGATGGGTTGACATGACATTCTTATAATATTAGTATGCCTCCGTCAATATAAGCAGTAAGTATGTATTCCCAAATCACTTCCCAAAAGTGATTTGAAAAATCTATACTATCCAACATTAAGTTATTATTTTATAAAGTGGACTATTTTTACAGTGTCCCCCAAGCACAGGCCATCAGTATTCATATCTGGAGCAAAATAACATCTCTTCGGGGGTACCGTTATTGATCCCTCTTTGGAGCCCAAGAGTTTCACCAGGGTCTTTGTAGTAAGCTGCAGTCAAATAATGCATCATGCATTACATTATGCAGAGTGCACTTCTTTCTTGTCTTTTAATGTTCCGGTCATTTAATGTACAGTGAGCTGCCACAATACAGAAAAAATGGAGTTATAGGATATAATCGTTGCAGGCATGAAAGCATTCCGCACATATTGGAGGTTGGAAGATGGAGGTTGGATATCCTGCTTTTCCACAAGGATGACAACCGTCCTGCCGCCAACCAATATCATTTACCTCTTGCATTACCTTGACTTTTTCCACATTTTGCGGTGTTACAGCCTGTGTTACCCTCTCCCCTGTGTCTCCTGTCTCTCCCCTGTCAGTCTGTGTGTGTGGGCGAGGCTCCCCCTTGGCACTCCCCCGGCTCCCTCCTGATTACAGCATTCTACTCACCTGCTAGCCATCAGTTCATCTACTCAACAGTATATCTGCTCCGGGTTTCCATCCACTCATTGCCAGATCGTTGTTTCACCTACAGTTGGTAGTTTCTCAGTCTCGGCCGCTCAGTAGTCGTGTTTGGTGCTTTGACTTACCTTCTCTCCCCGTGCCTTCAGGATCACCCCTTCCAGGTCTCCCTGTCTGCCTGCCTGCTCCGCTCCGGACTGTTTCCAGCCAGCCGCGTCCACGCCATCCTCAGTCTCCCCTGTTCATCCCTACTCTGCCAGCTGCCTTCGGCCGCCATCAT